>JAAAKM020003969.1:0-12057 GCA_010016025.2 Alatinidae sp. Z8VKAUB7J3 | reverse complement strand
GGAATAAAGATGGCAGGGGTCAAACAGGCTCGTGGAATTTCGCTGCAACGCGCACCGACGTTAAAAGCCTCAGATATATGGTTTCAAGATAATTTTGAAATGATCAGCAATTTATTTTGCGAGACGTAAAAGTGCTCTGCGTTTACCATTCTTGAGAACTTAGCAATTATTTCCAAGATCGCAGTCGTATGTTTGGCGCTTATACTTAGTGATATCATAAACGAGATGGAATACAGAGGAAATAAAACTTCAATTGTTAGACTCCTGTTCGACCATATTTGCAAATAACTCCGTTAGTTTGGTACACGCTACTCTAGTCTCGTTACACAAGATTGTACAATACCCTAAATATTGTAAACACGGGAGAAAATGTAGTATTGTAGTGTGAAAAAGGTCAGTATGCTGGTTAGTATAAAAATGTCAGTTAAACGTGTCCTATCTTATTCCTTTGCGCAGTCTGATTGTTTTCTCATTTCAATAAAGTTCTTACACCACCTTTTTTGCTTTAACTTTACTTCACTTTTGATCGCGAGATATGATGATGCCACAAACTTTCCAAACTGTTATTAACTATTGCGCTGATTAACGGATTCATTTTACTAAGTTTTTCGCCATATACTGGTCACATCGATCGTATGAAGTGAAGTTAGAACGCTTATTGCAGTGAATTTGTGTAGACAACACTAAGTCGTAGAAGATGGTACGTAAGTGAGTGATTTTTCTGCTTTTTTAATAGAGTAGTTTCAATGTCGCGCCCACTGCTAATCATGGCTCTTTGATTGAGAGACTGCGATACATGTTCTGTCACTCATGTTAATGAAAGACGCGAAAGTTGTAAACAGATTCTTTTCGTCGACAGAGCATTGGCAGAGCATGTTTGATAAATGCGGCTTCTAAAGGAACACGATAAGGAGGAGATCTTGCTGTAGTAGTTATTATTAATTACTAATGCTATTGCTAATACTAGCTATTACCGAGTCGATTTTTACATACATTAATTTGGTTTTGTTTAGACAACTCGGGAAATTTTCAAGCCTTACTGCGTTAATTTACGAGATTCTGGCCTATCAACACCGCGACGTACGATCTATGCATTTGTTCGCACAGGTTCAAAATTATCAGTGTAAACGCTAAGAAGGGCTTGGCACTGTTCTAATCACAAACATTTAACAATAGACCCTAACACCTTCCTGGTTTAAAATACTCTTGCGCTTTGTCAACTTGATTTAGACTAGTCAATTTCATTAACTTACTCTTGAGTGCCTAATAGAAGGGGGGTTGGAATAAACGAGGGGGGTAAAAAATTCCCTAAAACTTAATAAACGGTGGGGTTGGAATAGCCGGGGGGTTGGAAAATGAACAAAAATGTCAAGAGTTAATGTTTAAAATCAACTGCAACTTCCCATACGTAGGGTAATACAACACAAGCGATAGTCAGCTATTTGAAGTAATGGTAGTCTCCTACATGCCTTCCAAGATTTTAAAAATGTTCCCCTTGTCCTCCGTTACTGCTAATATCTGTAATGTACGTCTGTTAGGCACCCAATAGTAATTTGTTGCTCGGAGCGATTATTTTGAAACTGCGAATCATGATTGCTCTCGAAAATTCAAGACAGAAGATATGGAAGCAACATTCAACCGAAGAATGAATTAGAGCGGTGAAGAGATACCTATCGATACCTGCCTCAGTGAGGATCATATTGAATACCGACTAGAAGGGAAGAAACATGATGAGAAGATCATATCAATGAATGCTAACAGATGAGTTTGTAAAACTGGTCCGCGAAAGAAGAACACGCAACCGACTTAAGGATTAAATGAAAATGCTTCGTATGTAATTTCGTAACATCTACGATTAAAACAGCAAACGTTGAGCTGGCGCTAAATACGTTTCACATTTCGGCCTTTTGACAAGAAATGGATGTAGTATATGTTTGCATTTATGACAGGGTCTTTCCATGATTCTTGAGAGGTGACCCTGGCGGTTGACCCTGCCTCGAAGCAAGCTTTTCTGTCCGTAAGCCTAAATTGAAGGACGTCACCCTTCAAAGCCCCGGTTGTCCTTTATTTATTAATTATCTGTTTGGTCGTTTTCTGTTCATTTAGGGTAGTTTTAAGATCGGCCCTACGGCCATAAGGCTTTTTAATTAAAAGACTGCTAAATGCGTTTATATGCCATAGTTCAACGTGAAGACTACCCGTTCTACTGTAGCATTGCAGAAGTGCTCGACTTCTACTGACTAGATTTAATGCTTGTCCCACGACTCCTGAAGGATATCAATGCAGAAAAAAGTTATGGAATACAGAGGAGCTTCTATTTGTGGCTAACGACGTCAGTAAGGACTGACATTAGCAATGAATAAAAAATGAAAGTGCTTATGAAACGACGTGAGCAGCCTTCTTGTGTAGAAAATGTGAACTTTTGTTGAATCAGCGCAAGCTCGCGTAGCATTAGCACGTTTTCTGACATGAGTTCTTTTCCTGCTCGTTTTCTGCAGTCTGATCAGGCGACTAGGGGCGACCTTGTCACGGTTTACATATGATAGTGTTTAGAATAGGTTAGGGGTATTTCGTAAAGCGTTACACCTGATCAACTACTCAAAAATACGAAAACCATTAAGAGGCCATTATCACGTCACAACGATCACTTAGGACGTGCGTTTATCTCCATTTGGAAGCAATTTGTTACAGACACGTGCCACGCTGCACATTAGTACAAGTTAGTAAGTGAGTATTACTATCTGAGGCTTATAGCATTTGTAATACGTATGAGTGAAGAAAGCTTTAAGAGTATAGCATAAATCAGTATTGCTATTAAAAACGTGAAAGATTTGATTTGATATCAACTTGATTTAAGTACTTTTTGTTCTACCTTTTACAGACGATGTTAAAAGTTATTTTATAATTTCGAAGTTATTACTTGGTTAGTCCGATTAACATTTATACTTCGTAGTTTCTGTATCGTCAACTCTAATATATCACCGTATTGGAATACAAATTGTGGGATTGTTCTCTTTTCAGCTGCACGGTAAATGGCCATGCTTCAGCCACAGCTACTTCCATGGGCCTCCGAACTTGCAGTGGTAAGTGGAGAGCTGGGAACTGCTCTAAAACGTTTTACCATCGAAACTTGGTATCAACCAAAAACCAGTTAAAATGACCTGAAAGGATGTAGAATGACATGAAAGGAACCAATACCATCTAATTCCATCTGAAACGGGACTAAAACGATCGGAAACAAGCTCAGTTGAGCTGGATGAGAGGAAACGATCTAACTGGATAACAGTATAAAATTGAGGACAATCGGATAGATTGAAGAGGATATCTTTATGTCACATTGAGTAATTCTTTTCCTCTTTATTTCAAAGAGCCAGCATTGCTAAATCGTGAGACGTTTATTATATGAGTGGAGGGGTCGAGACAAAAATGTTTCAGGGAGACTCTGTCTCGTCTCTGAAGGGAAAATTTCTCGTCATGTGTTCCGCAGGCGCCTCATGTTTGGAATAAGTTCTTTCCGAAACTTTTTGCAACCTTTATACTTTAATTACATTTTTCTGGACATTTAATAGCTTTTAAAGACAGCTAACTTAAATACAGTGGAAGGCATACAGTGAAACAGTGATGGAAAAATTTTCAATGATATTTCTATTCAATGACACCTTTTAGTTCGAATGGTGACCCGAAATATGTACTCGCCCGCTCCTCCGCTCGCAGCGCCGAGCGTTGGTTCCGCAGTACATACACACACACACACACACACACACACACTCTCTCTCTCTCTCACACAAACCCACGTAGACAGCAGCTCAACTCAACTTGCATTTCGTTGTAGCCGGGTAAGGTTAAAGGGGCTACGTAACAATTCGGCCTTCGTGCTTTTACGGTCGAGTATTGTGGCTGTGTAGTGAAATCATTGAAAACAAACGGTAGGCCTACATGGCTAGCACGTTAGAGTTCCTATGTTGAAGGACAGGGTTTAACCCCTCCTTGTTTTACGTTTCCACTTTAAAGTCATAACTTCAACTTCACCTTTCCCCACCTACCTAGCCTAAGGTCTATCAAAACATATTTTTCAGCCGTGTTTTTAGCCTTTTGGCTGCAGTAGTGACTAACAGCAGCATGTACCAACAGCTAACGTAGGCTCTCCCACCAATGCAGTTTTTCGCAACCAATAATTTTTTATACGTCCTTCCACCCCTAAAGTAATGGTTTAAAGCAGAGTAAAGCTAAAAGTGACTGAATCAAATTTGTGAAACACATGTCTACGTAGGCCCCTATCTTTAAATATACAAACAAAAGTGAAAGATGTGGATATGAAAATGTTTGAACAAATTTAAAAGTAGAAACTAGGTTTTTTCCAGAGGCAGCTAGGGTAAAATCAGGGCATCCGATATTGGGTCAAAAGTTAGAAAGGGGTGTGGGGCAACTGTGTCGGCCCTTGAACAAGGACAGGCCTGATAGCAGGATAGAGTGTAGTAACAGGTGGTCCTACAAGGTGGATGAAAGTACCTCATTGAACTGAGTAGCGTAACCCTTGAACGCTCCAGCTAGCAGCTACTCTTTATTTAGTACTCTATGAGACTGTTCGGTGGTTTTACTATTTTTAGGGTCCTTTGAATATAAAGCCCACTGCCAATAAGAGGTCTGCATTTGAATAAGGTTGGAACCTCCCTAGAATCTTTACCGTAAATACTGAAAGCCACGTGACACCAAACATTTCGTAAGTAGACAGGTCATGCGATGATCCCAATGCAAATTTTGTAAAGAATGTGACGTTCCCAGTCAATGCTTGCATGGCCATTGTTTACAGGACGTGCTCTGATTTCCAGTTCCGCTTTCAGATGTGAAAATTGAATTTCTCTCCACCGATATCGTTTAAGTCCCGTTCTCCAGCTTGCACTAGACAGATTATTATTACTCGGGTAAAGCAGTGCGTCGATAAATAGGCGAAGGAAAAGCACACATTATGTACAAGTTACTCATCCTTCACATTCTGTTTACTGCAGTCGTATACAGGCCGATAGATGCTGGTGAGTTTTTCTTTTCCCCTAGTTACGTATTCATAACAACACGTGTATTCACGTTGGTCCAGATCAAAATTCCATAATCATCTGTTGTGAGACAAATGTGGCTTTAGACTTTCATTGTCAGATACAGTGCAGATCGTTGTGCTAACGCTTTGTCAGGATAGAAAAGTAAAGAACTGAGCAATGTCTGTCGTGCGTACAGCACAGAGATCGCTTGAAGTTTAACGTAGGACGTCTGAAACGAACGCAATGATTCAAAGCAGTTTTATAAATCTAAAACAATGTACCAGTGCGTCAAAACCTAGTGAGGAATCAGAAGGCCGACCTCTCCCGGCCTGGAAAAGCGTGTTAACTCTTACAGAGATTATTGTTCCAGTTTCATTTAAAGGTCCAGAAACTGCTGTCCAACAGCTTCTTGAAGAGAGGATTTAATCAGATTGTTGGCTAGAAACAGATTGAGCAAGAGCCTTCAAACAGAAAACCGTAAGATGCTGGCATTGTCAATACTTTGGGACAGTTTTTCAAATCAAGCTCGTAGTCACCAGCTGGTATTGCGGATAAGGAGGGAAGGTGGTATTAATTATGAAAAGAGCAAGCTCAAATGAGGGTAACAAACTCCAAATAATGCCTTAGAATTGTAGCTAATTGAAAGAGGGCAGCAATTTTTATTTCAGAATGTTAAGGGGGAAGGGCCCTTTATATCCCCACTCCTTTAGCTAAGGACAAGAGATGTTTCGTAATTTCACAGAATGATACTCTAAGTTTAAACCCTTCCTGCCTGAGCGCCGCATCCATTGTATATGGATTATTCACTCGTATTCGTAGGTTTGTCTTAATAATTTTGCCTAGCATTCATCGTAAGAGTGCATCAAACCAGCCCCCAAGGGGTCGATAGCGTTTATGGTCGCAGGTCCGTAGCTTGCAGTGAAGAAAAAGGGAAGACCGTGCACCCAGAGAAGTCAATTGCTGAACCTTTAATCTTTTCTTTTCTTCTATCCTTCTCTTGACCTGTTTGGAAATAAGTGTGTGTAGTTACAGACTCGGACTGGAAGCTGTTTAAAATCTCTTTCCAAACATAATTCAAATCAAGCCAAACCCCTCTGCCACTTGATTTGTGGCCCCTGGTATTAACAAAGCAAGCTACCGAATGGTCGCCCTATTTTTTGTTCGAGAATGCATGTTGGGCACTATGTTTGGCCAACGGCTTTTACATGGGCTACTAATAGGGGCGGTTTCCACGCTTTTGCATGTCTAAGTCCGTAAATAGATTGGAAACTTATCAATGAACAATAATAAAAACGTAAACAAAGTGACAAATTTTTTAGAACAATTATCAGTCAATATCATTTTATTGCTAATGATGATAAGAATTATAGTATTTTAAGTTGCCTATAATAATCTTTTAGTTGGTGTTGTATTTTCCATAATCCTTTTCGGAAATCGTAGTTCATGAAAACGAGATTAAATAAAACGTTACGTGGAAGCCCATTTGTTGGGAAGCCCGTTTGTTGGGAAGCCCTCGAATCAATCAACTTTGTTTTTTCTTGTTCTGTCATTGACCCTGTTTTACATTGGTACCCAATTTTAGACTTTGTACGCCACATTCTCGGTCAATAAAGCCGTCTGGCTAAATCTGTTGAGCCCCAGTAGAAATACATGTCATCACCCCCCGCCAAGGTGAACAGTACTATCCTCTTGGCAAATAAACATGGAATCGCTTGTGCTCGTGTTTTAATCGGCACTTACAAAAAGGGTATTTATAAACCTGTGTACTTGGAATTAAACGCACTTGACAACTCCAATTAGGTTTCATCAAATTGCCGATAGAATAAACTACGTACTTTATAAATTTTATTAAAATACGAATACCTTATCGATGATTTTGGAGGGGAGTATGAAACTGCAGTAACGCCCAATAGGTCGTCATATTGACGTTCCTCGTGTTACAAAGATTCGATGATTTTTTGGAGTGTCCATTAACCTTAAATAATCCATAAGAAGTTATAGCAAGGGAGGCCCTATTTAAACAATGCCTACAGCGCAATCGTTGAGAAGGTGGACCAAAAATTATTCTTAGAAACATATAATGATATTGATGATTTAGAGACAAAAAATTGACTATATGCTACTGGCATGGCGTTGTTTACATGGTTGCTGACATTTCTATCTAAAAATAGAAAGTTTGTAGATATACAAGTGGTAGTGTAATATGCAGTGTTAGCATTTGTGGTTAAAAGGGTGAAGAGACGATGCCTCCTGTTACTGCGCCATTAGGGGCCGTGCTAAAATGATCTGCCTTGGGAATAGGAATATACGAGCTCCTGCGTTGTTTTCAATGGGCAATCTGTCCTATATATTACTCAATGTAATAGCTGATTACTCTCAATGTGATCTGTAATCATGTTTGCTGTAGCATTGTGAAATTTGGAGTTAATGGCTCTCTTTGAATAAGAAGTTATCAACCGGGTTACCGCCTAACAATGTCCCTGTGAGTGATTGGAGTCAAGAGAATAAGGCTCTCTCGTTGTCAAAAACCATCGTGCTGTTCGTTTGAATTGCCACATTTTACGTTATGGCTTTCCCGGCTTTTTTTTGTAAAGTGGTAATACAGCATTAACAGAGCTTGTAATTGTACAATGTACACTTCCTGAATACTCCTCAGTCTTGCGAATTCGGAAGACTAAAAATCACACCTCGCTCCCCCCATGTGTGAAAACTAATACAGGTACGTTCAACGTTAGAATGACAAAGATAGTAAATCAAACGTCACTTCTAAAGTGTCACTTCTGTTACAAAATTTACAACGCCACAACTACATTAGCACATGATCAACGCAGGGCGAATTCAAACGTCTCTCTTGCCACGTCCCCTATTCATTTATTAGATTCGGCGCACGAGGGGAGCGGCGTTTGACATTGACCTAACTTGATCACTTCAACAAGAGCGTTGTGTTCAACTTCGCTTGCTGTGAATTTTCTCCTCCCTGTGTAGAAAATACATAACGCCCGAGGGTAAGCTTAATTACGATTGAATGCCTAATCAAAGCAATAAAAATCTCATTCACATGATTGATTTTGTTGCAAACGCATCTATGTTCTATAAATGCAATACTGAGTAAGACATTAGTCAGCGAGCAAAATGCCAACAAAATTTTTGAGATCCCGCAACCAAGTCCCCAGCAAGAGGCGTCCATAAATAACATGCTTCACAATTATTTTTAGGTTGTCTTCTTGCTTCTCGTAACTTCAGCATAAAAGATTCTGCAACAAAAGAAATTCAGTTCAGTTCTCTCCCAGCATCTTTACTAACAAAGCTCGCAAACCCCTCTTTACATGGCAGCGCAAATCATACTTTTCCAATTTATGCTATTTTATGTTGCCTGGACTACCCTCGGAAGACCGGTATTCATCAATTTTTCGACTTTATGCAAGAGCTGTTTCTGGAGCGTCTTCTTATTCATGCCCCTGAGTGTGGTTCGCCGACGATGCTCCTGATTTCTTATTTAACGTTCATTTCTTCTGGGACATTTGCGCTGGTGCGCATTGCCATCCAGTTGAAGGCGTAGGACTTTCCTGCACACCGATAGCTCAGCTTAGTGTAACTCCTTAATATCAGCAGCTTTCAGGGTCCATGCTCCTGCACTGTTAATCATGACAGGTCATACGTGGCCACGCACAACTTGATGCACACGCACAACTTTACAGTTTTACAACTTTACTGTCATTCTAAACGCTCACTAGTCCCAGGGCTCTTTCCTTTGTTATCACTTTGCTCACTCCGATGTCCTTCTCACATTATCTTTTTTGCTCTTTATAGAGACTAAATACTCAAACTCTTCAACCCTGCCTTGAAAGGAGATATCAGCATCCATCCCAACTGTTGACGTTCATTTGGTTTTAGAGGCATTCAGTTTCAGCCATCCGCTGGTTACAGAGTCGTTAAAGAAGTTTTATTTTGATTTGGATAGAATTTACTACCTCTGATAAACTTTGTAACTTATGAAACGTGCGTAGTTAACGTTACCTAAATAGAAATCGAGGAGGCAGACAGATGAACGATTCAGTCAAGGTCTTCTTGACTGTAGCAAGAGTCTGTTTTCCGTCAGATGCGATGAGAAACTTTGAATGCGCCACCAGAGATCATTATGTCCGCAGTTTGAGTGAGAGAGCTCCAAGAGTGTAAGAGCCCCAGTGTAAGAGCTCCAAGCTCCAAAAGATTCAGTGTAAGAGCTCCAAGCTGAAAAAGGAAGCGGTGGTGGTGAGCTGCATGAAAAGAAATTTGTAGACAATAAGTGTAAGACTATTGGATAGAAGAGATGTACTCAGCAATTAGCAGACGCTGCTATCCTCACCTGAATGGGATAAAAGCCTGATAATGAAGTGAAAATAAAGATGATGATGACGATAATGATGATGATGATGATGATGGTGATGATGATGATGTTGATGATGATGTTGATGATGATGATGATGATGATAATGGTGATCATAATGATAATGGTGCTGATGATGATAATGGTGCTGTTGCTGCTGATGATGATAATGGTAATGGTGATGATGATGAATGATCGAATGATTTAACTTCAAAAACAAATAGTATGTAATTGCTTACACGGGGGAGTGACAAAAGAATATTAAAGCAACGTACTACATATTACGGATTACTAATATGACTTTATCTTCGACTCCATATCATCATTGGCAAAAGTTATATTTAGGTCTGTAACATGATTTGATTGTAAGAGAGAGAAAGAGAGAGAGTGAGGTCATGAAAACTGCGATTCGACGGCCCAACACATAAAAACTTCATTTGATGAAGTTGTACGTTTTAAGCTGTTCACAATCCAGCTTGTATTTATGAAACGGCAGCAAGAATGTTCTGTAGGGAACCCTTACCTGGACAAAACAGGTATCTTTACAAAATGCAAAATCTTAAATACATCTATGCGTTACTTGTTGTTTGGAACAGAAGTCCCTTAGAAATCCTATTGACAAAAGAAATCCTGAATAACTTCTGTTGTAATTGGTTTGCTTCCGGTAATTGTCATAATTATTTAGATTAGTTAATTATCGATTAAAGTGTTTGAAAGTTACAACGCGGCGTTTAAAACAAACTCAAGCTTTTGGATGTGGCGTTTAATAGAGGGCGGCGTTATGTTGGCGGCGGCGTTTATTACAACATGAAAAATGTTATCGATCGCGTAAATTTCGTGCAAAAACTCTTCATGATGAGTTGTTAAGGCGTAAAATGCAATATTAGCTTTTATCTTTAGTTTTGCCGTTTTATCTAACATGCGCCGCTCTTCAAGATGTGGCGTTTATCAGAGGGCGACGTGTATTGGAAGAAAAACCATACAAGAGGAACATAGTGCATAGAATGCATACACGTAACATTTAAGCGTATGATGTAGGCCTATACATCAACCACGAAATTCCAAATGAACTGTACTAAGTAAGAAATATAGGGGGGGGGGGCAAAAACCTGGTAGCTCATGTAGTTTATTGCAACGGTGGAAATGTCTGGATCTGTAAATAAAGATCCCTTGCTATCAGTTATTACAACAGGTATTAGCTAGTGGTAGGTTGCGGTATACCTTGCAAATTCGAGATTCCCAGTTAGTGAGTCTGTCCATCATTTTACTGCCTGTTATGTTCGTGTTCCCTGAAGCTGTCAAAATCAAATATTTAATCACCATTAAATCCTAAGGTAGAAGATCAGGAAAACGTTTCTTTTTACGACCGCCCCGCGTCAAAACAGGTGTACAGTCTGCAATGGTGGAGCAACCGTAAATGACTCTCATAATTCATATTCGGTGACAAATTCATATTGTATGCAATGGCAAATACTCGACATTTTTGACTGCAATAGAACTTTAATAAGCTGGAGCAAACATCTTTTAAACATGGAACTACTTATCTTTCTCATACTAATGGATTTTAAGATTTTATCTTGTTCATGTTCAAAAGTATTACAATATTGCAGAAATATTAAATTTTGTGTTTAGTTCTACGATTCATGTGTTGTTTGTACAGAACGTATGCCGTTTTGCCTTCCAGTAATGAACTACATTGCTTCAGGAATTTTGTCAAACCCAATCAATAGGCACATAAGGGATCATGACCCGCAGTTCATATTTAGGCCCCAAAAATCCAAGCTGATGTTCGTGACTCTTCATTATATAAATTGGTATTTTTAAAATTCCCAAGCTTTCATTGAAACTCTCAAGGGCAAACACGGCTACCCAAGCTATGGCTCCTACTAAAATCGCCCCGCATTTGACTTGCGGGGCGATTGAGTAGTTTCATAGGTTTCAACATGTTCAATAACAGCAGTTAAATGGTCGATGTGTGTTACATTATGCAGTCCATCCTACCAAGTGTTGAAACCGGCTGTCAAAGGAGGACTAAACTTATACCATCTGAGGCACCATAAGTGGACTAGCTTTTGCTATTAAACAACCATTTGCCTACAAGGTATACAGTAGAATACAACACAGCAAGTTGCAGACGTGATGAACTCCCATCACAGGTTCTTATATGAAAGATAATAATCACACGAAAATGAATTGGACATATGAAAATAGTAATCAAAGAAAAAGGAAAAGTCACGCATGAGACGAGAGATCAAACAGCCGTTCTTTTTTTTTAAAAGTTTGTGGTTGAGAGAGCATGGCAGTGCTCAGAATACACAGAAAGGCGTTCGCTGGCAGCCCCACGCCCCTTGTGAAATTCAAGCTCTCACCCCTCCCCTCGTCCATGCTCCCCCTCCCAAGCCAGTTGCCCTTCAGGTTTTTGCCACTGTGATAGCGTTAGCCGTTAAAACAACACGACTCCTTACGGACTTCTCTTAAGATAATAAAATAACCAACAAAAATGTTTGAAATTCGCAGAAATGTTCACCCGTCGTCGCTACTCCTATAATTAGGAGGCGTACTAATATCAAGAGTACTGTATTTGGCTTAGTCATGTGTTAAATCAGTTGATCATGCCAACATCTGAAAATAGCAACGACGTAGATCTAACGTGTATCG
>JAAAKM020003967.1:0-12058 GCA_010016025.2 Alatinidae sp. Z8VKAUB7J3 | reverse complement strand
TATTTCGATACACGATCGAACCATGTATATGTACATTGTCAGTATTTACGATAAAAAAGAGAATTACTCATTCATTTGAATGACCAGTGAACTCAACACCAAGAAGGAAGCAAAATTCATGCAGTTTTCAGGAAAGGAAAAGGGAATCAATAATACAATCAAGAAGAGGTTAATGACCGTTACAGGGTACTATTGCATAGACAACGAAATAGATATTGCTTGGGAAAGGCATTTCGTGTGAAAAAGCTATTAACAATCTGTTCATGTCTTTGGCGCTCGCGTGCCTTCGTAGCTATGGAACAAAGAACCTCACCACAGAGTGAAAGCTCAACCTGAGCCCATAAAAAGATAAACTTACAGCTCTTTCATTAAGAGTTTCTTTTTGTAGCCCAATAGCAAAGACCTTCAGAGCGAACATTTGGTTTATTTCTTGTATACCACTGTTCCAATTTCAACAAGTACTTTGTCTTTACCTTAAAAGTTTTGTAAAGATCTCTCTTCCTTTCTCTTCTTCAATTGACGTAAAGGCACAAGGTCACTGCTAGAAGTGGTTACCAATGGAATACGTAAATGTACAGGTTATTTCAGCATGAGCGTGACTCGTCTACGTGTTTGTCATTTTAAACAGATAGGAATGGCATTAAACCTGTGGATTTTGTAAGAACAGAAATGTTTCGTAAGATTTAGAAAATCAAAACCGCACAAAATTATCATTCACTTATCAGGGGAGCGGTTTCAGCCATTTTTTTGCAAAGCAATGTCTCTGGCCAAGACAACAAAGAAAACACTAAAAAAAGAAGGAAAAAAAAGGAAAATAGAGTACTTTTTAAATGTCAAGATATGAAAATCTTCTTTGATAATCTATTGGAATAAGAACAGCTCTTAAACGTTTGATTATATCTCAGCCCCCAACGTTTGGTTTGATGACGCCGACACCGCATCTTAAAGCATAAATTATCATCGAGAAAAAATGATTTAAAATGTCAGTTAATTTTGATAGCGTGGGTCAAGGGTTCAAGCCCCGGTTGTGACATGTTTGCTATTTCTCTAATGTCTTTTCTAAAAGCATAACATTCCAGAATAGGCAAAAGTTGTGAGAAAGCTAGAATAAAAACAATTTACATGATATTTCATTCTTGCGGTTGTACCCGTTAAACTTTTAAAATTTTGCAAAAGATGTTTTACATATACGTCCCTTCTATGGCATACTTGGATACGTCGAGCTAACTTGTCTACAGCCCTAGTTATTCCTTGGACTGCAGAGACATGGCAATCTTGAGTTTTGGAGCTATAGATCGTTACTGTTTCTCCGTCAGCTTCATCAATGTTCCAGTGTCCTTAAACTTTCTACATCTACTGGGTAATCAGGAACTTTTGAGGGAAAGTTGCGGAATCTCGTTTCCACAGTTTTCAACGATTTTGTATCCTGATAGAGCGTTACACAAAAGTTATGTTTTCTACTCTGGACCATGTCTTCTCCGTCAATGACCCTAAAATGATTGTGAAATGATCTTAAAATATCATTTTATCTTCTATCAACCTTAATTCTAGAAGGATTTTATTTATATTTGTAAGGTTTTTAACCTTTAAGGGGATCATGTATACTATGACAGATATTTTATCAGCTACCTTCTTACTTTATTCACCTTAACGTATTGCCGTTATAACTTTTCAAATTTTCTCTGCAACCTTTTGATTATTAAAAACGTATACCCTTATTTCGTAATTCATTTGCAGTCTTTTCCTATCGTTCTTGGTGGAATGTTATACTTTAAGAATGTGTAATTAATTTGAAGATCTTGGTAATGTAGGATTCCAATCTCAATAGGACTTCCTTTTTCATAAACACGAAACTTTTCTCAATAGCAGGCAGCAAGATTAGATATCGTTTCGTGTTACCCTTTGCAAGATGTTTCGTGATTACCCCCTACACTTTCATAAATAAGGTAGATCTGAATAACCTTTCCACGCACCATATCCTGAAAATTCTTGCAGTAAAACTCATTCATTAAAACCTAATATCCCTTCTTTGCTTGATATGATAGTTTTAGTAGCTGTGAAATACGTACCGTTACAACAATATAACTGAAATTAGCATGAAAACAAGTACCAAGAGAAACAAAAATATTAAAGTAAGGTACTGAAGAACATAATTGAGTAGATTTAGGAAGAAGGATTCGTTACACCTAAGTTGACGGTAGAGTTACAAAACACATCTTGAATATTGCGTTAAGTAACGGATTCATTTTGCAAGACGTTTTCGCCATACACGGATCACAGCAATCGTATAGAGTGAAATGAGAAAGCTGGTACGATGAATTTATAGGAAACGAGAAGATCCTAGAAAATAACGGTCACGAGATCGACATTAGAAGGGACTTTGGAAGCCGCATTTATCAAAACAAAGAAGCCGGTACTCTGTCGACAAAAAGAATTCGTTTACAATTTATGCCTTTTTCAATACCACGAGAGGCAAAAAACGTGTCGCTCTCGTGACCGTTACTTTCTAGGATCTTCTTGTTTCCGATAAATTCATCGTACCAGCTTTCTCACTTCACCCCATAAGACTTCTGTGACCAGTGTAAGGAGAAAACGTTAGCAAAATGAATCCGTTACTTAGCGCAATACTAAAAGTTTGTACCACAAACCAACTTTTCAAAACATATCTTCTGACCATTTTAGGCAATGGCAACAGGAATATTTCAGCTGAAACCTGAACAATTATAAAATACTATTAAAGACACATTTTTTTAACAGTTCATTTTAAGTACAAATAGTTTTACGTGACAAGATTACTTTGTAGTGATTAAACGCATTACTATTTATAAAGCGCGTAGAAATAGGCGCTATACGAGCTTTATCTTTGTCATTACTGGTCCTAATCTTCGTCAAGATCTAATTGTCAAATCTCAAGGGTAGATTGATGTTCTCAAGCTCATTGTGGAGTTTGAAACTAACATACAAAAATTGCAATATCAAAAATATGAAACATGAATAATTCTGCAAAGATCTGGAATCATATTATGAAAGTGTAAAGTTTATTAATTTGAGTATGGGTCTATGGGACGTCGTGTGATGAAAAGGCACCTCACCGTCCCATAGGTGTTATGGCAAAGGACTGTGGATCCTTTCTATTAATGCTTAATAAACTTAATATTCCTTAATATGGTGATTATTTTATGTTTACGTTTATCTCTTGTATTATTAGATCTACGCATTTTATCCTTTTATGCGAAACTATAATTGGCCTAATCCTGCTCCTCTTGCATGATTACAGCTTATATCATATCTAAATCTATTATACTTGTAAAGAGATTGATGGATATTGTTTGATATCGGAAGGGAAATAGATCACTAAAGTTTAAAAAATTAATACAAAATTATTATAATAATATTTCTGATTTTTGCTAAATCTAGTGCAACATACATTTGAAGAAAACAATTTGAATGGAAAGGTCACCTGGACGTCAAAAACATTTAAAAATAATGCGAGAACTCTTTATGGTTTTAAAAGTTTTTTGAAGTAATAACAATTTAAAATTAAATAGAGGTAAAATGCCCTGCTCGGAATTAGCTAGTAAGTATTCCAGTAAGGGTTGCTTAGGGATAAAAACTGTCGTATATTGACATTTTCTGAATATCTCGGCTGATTTATACTTAAAATATAACTTCCCACAAACTCGTCTTGGGCTAAAATGCATTTGGAATAGCAATTACTATATGTAATTGTCAAAAAAAAAACAAAAAATTTTGTAGAGGTTGTGGGCATATTTTTTGTGAAATGAATCTGTAGAGAATAAACACTTCAAAACTCCCCGAGTTGCTTGACTACCTGTATTACTCTTTGCAAAAATATTCGTATGCCTTACGCCTGAATGGTTAATCAATTATCTGGTACCAAAATAGCATTTTGGTTTACTCTTGCTTTGTTTCAAACTGCAAATAAATGAGCCATTAAATTATTCTAAAATAAGAATAACTATTGCACTTTGCTGGGTCTTTCTCGTGATTAATATTAGGATTACTTCTTTTTCGCCTTGTCTTGTCATATAATAACGCAAACCTTAAAAATGGTTATATTTGACCAAATCTTAGGAAGTCTATATAGTAAATATAGTAAGAGGTAACCATGTTCTTAGAACAGAAAATGTAAATTAAAAGAAATGAATATAGAAATGACACTTTTAATCGGAAAGCTTTTCATCGATTCTTTTCAATTGAAAACGTTTCCAGAACATTCCATAGCTTACATTGATGTAAATACGAAAGATAATGGATTGAAATGGTGTTTCAGTGTCATCTGGAAGTGCTGTTCTTTTTCCTATCTGTCTTTGGTATTACTGTTTTTAGTTAAAATGTTTTCAAATCATTTCCCATTAAGAAACGTTTTAAGACTTTTTAGCCATAAATGTTCCATGAATGGTATCTTTGTTGATATATGAATGAAGTTAACGGTGTAGACATCAGAGATCATAAGAGGGCTTTTTCTTTGAATGACTATTTCACATTTTCATACGAATAAATCACGAACGTCCTCACGAAAAAGAGTTTCATATTAACAATTGAAGTAGACAAGAGAGTGGAAAATACAATGATGCATCATTTCTAAAACTTTGACGGTGGACTTTATGAACCGTACACACGCATGCGCTCGCGCGCACACCCTTACCTGATTATTTAATGTCACTTTTTCATCTCAGTGTAATTTCTTTTGTAACTATCAAATCTTGTCATACGTAAATTGATAGATCAGATAGTAAAGAAGTTTTTACATAAACTAGATTTAAATGCTTTTGTCATGAGCGGAAAAATCAGTGTTGGGCATATGATGGTTCAAGGCTTTGTAAGAACTTCCGCTAGCTTGCTGGGAAAGTGTTCTAGTGTCTCCACTCCTGCCATGATTACGATGTGGTAGTGAGATTTATCGCAAGGATTTAGAAAAAGTATAGTCGAGTTGCCTGGTGATAGCCAAAGCTTGAAGGAGACTTCTAGGATAACAGAGCGATTCAAACACCTCTTATCTATCAATGAATGAAAGGCGTTAACAAGTGTTTTTATTCTGCAACATTGATTAGAGTCCTTCCAATCTCCAGTTTTATTCTTAGAAATCTATATCTTTTAGAATTTATGTATTTTATACCACTCTAAGATACTTTAGTAACGCTATATGCTTTTGTTTCCCTGATGAAATGCTTCATGTTCCTTTTGAGCATCAATATAGCTCTTGTCACACTTCGGATTTCTAGAGAGTAATAAAACTTTTTGTACGCGGTCGGATATTTCACTTCGTATCTCACAATGTTATGTATCCATACGTAACAAAATCTAAAGGGAACCCGCATACATATTGTCGTGGTTGAGTTAATAGTTTATTCAGGATCCCAGATTTAACCAACCGTTCAGGAAGCAGATGTTGACAGATGTTCATAGAAACTGGAACTCACACTCCATCAAAAAGATTCTCCGACCGATACAGAGGTGTTCAGAGACATCGCACCTAACTTCTTTGACATGGCGATCAAAATCCTACCGAAAGTCAGTTTTCTGTATGACCTCAAACCTCTGTTAAGATACCAAAGAATATTCATTGCGTTACGTGGCCATAGCCAATGTTTTATATGCGCTGGTTTTCACAAAACCAATTCTAAATAGTTTTTCATTCTAATCCTGGTTGAAGTAACCCTGAGGCAGCCAAGAGCAAGAATAAGTCAAGACTTATCAAAAAACGAAGTGCATTTAAAAATAAAGGTGCCGCCCTAAACGTTAAGAGGGGGTGGGGGGTAAGTAGCAGCAAATGCCACGCCCACTATTATTCTCCTCTACGCTGCTACGCAAAATATAATTTTGAAATAAATGCAAATATTCACACTGTTGAAAATGTCCAACCAAACATTATAGTAACCTTTATCAAACAATTCACAAAGGAAAACCTTTCTAGTAACATTAACCGAAAACTACATGTTCAAAGAGGGGTTAGCCCCCCCCAACATTTTTCAAATTTTTAAGACGAGGGTTAAGCCCCCCTGAGACCGCCCCCCTTATTCACAGCATCCCTGCTTTAAAATTTCGTTCTTAGAAGACGAGTCAAGCTCCCTGATATATTCATCAGCCAGTAGCTTACAACTTCCCTTTTAGGTTCAGCTGTTGAATCAAACAGTATTTGTAAGGTTTATGCTAAAGCCGAGCTAATTATTATAAACGTTTGATACAGTATTGGTGATAATGTAAGATTTAGAGTGTTTTATAGCAATATATAAATGCTCAATGTTGTGCAACTAAAGTTGCTTCCCTAAGGCTATTATCTCTGCTGTCAAAGATTTAAGTTGATTAAACTCAGCAAATTATACCCCAGCATGCAAATGATTACGTTTTTTATAAATTACACAATAGGTTAAACAGTAAATGGACGTTTTAAGTATGAACTTTAGCATATTAGACGTCTTGCAATAAGCAGGTAACGGTAGAGGGGGGGGGGGGGTATGCCAAGGCAGTTTTCGTGACCTAGCTTTTGTGTTGGTCATAAATAAGTTAATCTACAGTGAGTAATGATTAAGTGTAGGTCAGTAGAACCTGTATTGGATTTTGTGAATACAGAATGGGAGGGGCAGGCTCATTCCGCTAATCTTTATATGATGAAAGGGATCTGCTCTGTCCGTGTCAAGGGCCCTTACGAGGATTAGTAGGTCTCAATTCATAATTTCATTGTTGCGTACTTATTGAAGGACGCTATAATGCCAACTGACAAGTTTTGAAAAATGGAACCAAAAACAAGATAAACCAGTAGTGTAATCGGGAAAAATGTTCAGTCTACTGTCGACGTTGTAATGTGTGCCAATCATATCTAAGCGCTTTACAAAAGGTCAATCAGTGGTAACGAGGCACGGTTGTCCGGGGGCCTTCCAGCCCTTTCAAATTTTGGTAAGTCATGTTTATTCCTAATAAAGAAAACTAAGAAAGCAATAAAAGAGTCTTAAATCGTCTCTGAATGGTCCAAAGATGCCAAATCTCTTCTTAAGATTTAAAAATTGTAAATATGGCATTTCTTATATCTAACCCCTTGAGTTCTAATTTGTTAGGGCCCCCCTGAATAAGCACCTGCGAATAGGATTTGTAAACACTTTGTAAACAGGAATAGGTCATTGTAGTTTCTGATCGGAGTGCAAAGAAATACGACGACTGACGATCAACATATATTTAAATTTGTATCCTATTACTAGATACAGCTGTAAGTCTTGCTTCCGAAATCCACTGCACAACAACTGTCTTACACAGAGACTCTATCTCTATTATTATACATAGATTGTCTAATTCTGTCACATTACATTCATTCCTGATATCAAAATCTGAGCACAATTGCGGCCAAAAGGGCTTCGTACTACAGTGATGTAATACATCATTATAGTGCTTGGCGCTCCCGTAATGCGCAGGCGGTGGTACGACTATGGAGACGTCAGCCATGAATGATAAAGGAGATAACATACACGGATGACTCCCATCTTGCATTCAATGATGCAGTAAACGTGAGAGAGAGTTTAATTGTATATGATCCAGCTTTTAGTCAGTTTACACTGTCTTCTACTCAGTTTGACAAGTAAAGTATATTTACTGCCATGTATACAAAACTCTAATGAAACTAAACTCTTCGTTTTAAGATGGCCAACGGATTAAGTTTTAAAGGGCGGAAATGAATTTAATATAAATACAAAGGACAAATACCGGGGTTTAAACAGCAATTAACATACTTTGAGTTCGCTCACAATAAATTGAAACGAATGGATTTTTTCTCACGAAATAGATTTTCAACTTTTGCTCCTTTACTGCCTTAAAAAAGATTTGCCACGACTTTTTTGTGCAAGAGTTAGATATGTCAAGAAGGGCATGAGCCAAATTTTCCCTGACCTTGAAGTAAGAAGAATGAGTCTGGCTTGTACCTTGGACTTCCGACGTTTTAAGGCTTTACACACAAGTAAGCTTAAGCCTTCTATGGATATTTTTTAAAATAATTATCTTCATCTTTTGCCTGCCCTTACTGTTGAGAGTAGTTGTTCATGACCATAGACAACATTTTTCTCCAATCATACTGTCTTCTCTATTCTACGTTTGGTAGAGATATTCCTGGCCAATGGTTTACAGTCATCAGAATAAGATCAAGAAGAACTTTCTCTAAATCGTTCCACCCTGCTTGACAAGTTCTGTAGGTGTGCTTTTGGTTCTTGTGATGTTTCCAAATTATCCTCAGGTTTATCTTCTGTTACACAGAAAAGGGCTTTTTAAACCAGCATAAGCTAGCACTTGTGTTTTTATGCAATGTTCGGACACCATAACACTGTTATAAACATTTATAATAACGGATGCGAATCCGTACCGTTATGATACTTTTATTGGCTTTTTCCGATTCAACATTGTCAAACGTGCATGACTTACAGCAAAAACCTTCGTTCGCACGAACATATAAACATACAGATACAAACATAGATGCATTCATATTTTGCTTGCCGCGATAATCTTACCAGAACCTTGGGCCCTAGATTTAAGCTAGTATTGCAGCTACAACGTTTTCATAATAAGAACATTAAGAATAATCAAGCCAGGCTTAAAATGGTTTTAGATATTTTGGAAAGATGAGTTAAAAAGTTTTTTAAAGTTTGTTACATGCTCTTAATTTTTAAAACATATCATGCCTTCGTGTGCATTATATTACACTTCCGAAACACAGGATCAAGCTTTAAAATTTAAAATGGTACAGTTATAGAAAGATTGCAAAGGGAAACAACTCCATCAATTATCTCCACGCGCAAATTCCATCGACTTATTTAAGCGTTTACGCCAATACATGGCATTGAATGGTCAGAGTATAGGTCCAAGTTTCTTCCCTTTCTTAAGACGTACTCAACTTTTACCATTACGACCTTGTAAAGAAAATACGACATAATCAAATTTGATAAAGAGAAGAGTACCGAGTTTGGGGCTTGAGTCTCAACCCCTCAAATTTCCTTCCAAATAATGTTTTTCTCTAGTAAAAATGAAAGGAATTATACGCCACACAGAAACATAATAAAAAATTGAGATTCATTTTATCTCTTAAATGTTAAAATATGAGACGTTTCTGACAATCGAATCGAAATAATGAAAAAGGTTCCAGTTCTCTTAGCCTATTTGGAGGGCTGCTCTTGTTGGCAGACATCAAATTGTTTTAACATAATAAAGCCACTGAAACCATATACGCTCCTGCATTCGTCGCGTTTGAGGGGTCCTTGACGTATTCCAGAGGTAAGGAAAATTGCAAGTGAATACGATATTACAAGTACAGACATCCTATTTGACTGTCTTTTCTCGAGATAAAACGTAAACGTAAATACATAATAGGAAATGTTTGTTTCTACTACTAGAATAAGGTGCAAAAAAGGATTTGAATTAAAATCTGAGGCATTTTTGGCATGGCGCGTAACCAGTAGCGGTTGGGGAGGCTTCAGTTCCTGCAAATATTTTCCATGTAACAATTTGTCTCTGGAAAAGCAAACAAAGGAAGCTATGACGCAAGAGAGAAAGGAGGAAAAGTGATGCCTTTTGCAAATCCTAATTACCAAAACATGTTAAATCTTCTCTGAAGATTAAATTAACTAAAGGAAACGAAACTTTTGTTAGTTGTCAGCCCGGATCCTCTTTGATTGGATCATAATAGTTCCTAAAATTTGAATCGTGTATTTCACAAACCTGAAAAATCATATACTGACTATCTATCGGTTCAATTTTAAAATGTTTGCTATGTATTTTGTTATGACTAAAAAATTACTCATTGGTTATCAAAACAAATCTTAGGCTAAGTGCCTAACGTACAAAAGGATTGTAATTCTATTTTCAGGCATGGAAACTGGATCTCTTATATGGTTTCTTTTTTCATGTGCCTCGAACTGTCAATGTATAGAGGGGCTATCATATCCAGTGAGCTAATATGGGAAAGCTTTGGCAAACAGGAATGATTTACGTATTCATTAATATTTTTCAAATAGTTTAAAGAACAAACTTTTAGTTAATGTGAAGAAAAATGTTAATAATTTCTCTTATTTCATCGGTATTGATAATTTTCGATAATGGTTTCCTTAGACTTAGAGTCGGCAATCTAAGTAAGAATTATGAGAAAGCAAATCTTCATAGAAGTAAGTCAAGAGAGAAACCACAGAAGAAATAAAGTTTAATATCTATTTTCTTTCTATCCATAATAGGAAACCAGCTATAGAGATGTGATGACAAAGATATGAAGTATTTACAAGAAAGAATAAGGGATGATTAGAGTATATACAGACATTTGTGGTTTCACATGCTGTATTATCCTTACCTTCATGCTCATGCAGGTAAAGGTAAGTGTGGATGGAGACAGAAATTATCTCAATTCTTTATTTCTAGCAAGTCCATACAATAGCTTATCCATCTAGGTTACAGTTACTATTTCTATAACTTAAAACAAAGAGAATCAGAGTTACTTGAACTCTACGGCGACCACCATGCTAGTTTTCATGTTACCAAGGACTCCTATTCATGCTCCTGCATATCTAATTCTCTACTAAAGATACCTTACTACCCGGTGATTTGAAGAACCTTTCGTTCTAAATGACGACTGAATCTCGCAGCTGCACGGTTTCTACCTACATATGGTGATACTACGCAAGATTTCTATATTGATGAAATTCAACTGTATATGAACATGAATTTATAGAACGAAGATTCAGTAGTGAATAGTTTATTCTCATCAACATTAACATGACTTTGTGGAGGACAAGCATTTGAAATAGCTTTCATGTTGTGTATCTATAAGGTTAGCTCCGATAGACCTAACTTTTAGGGGAAACGTTAATCTTCAAGCCAGTGTAAAAATAAAACTAACCTGTTCTCAGTACGACTGGTCATAACTACAGATATCAGAATCCGTACTAATGGATCACTAAACGGGCAAAGCAGAGTTCAAGCTGTCTCAATCGCTTTGTGTATAAGGCCCAATAGAGCTGTAAACATTATTCGAAAAAACCCAACGAGAAAACGAATTCTATGCGTCTACAACGCTAAAGTTATTTTAACAGGGTAAGTTTTCCTTCTCCCGCAGCTCGCCAAAATTTAAAACTTTTAACAAGCTGTTTTTACTTGACATCAGTCAGGCCAACATGAGTTCACAATACCAGGGATGGTATATAGCTTTAATTAGGCCTGTTAAGTAAAGTTAACCGTAGGCATATGTTTTAGTGCACATCTCATTATATTTTGACGCTCTTAATTATAAAGCTGCCTCTTTTGTATCCAGATTTTGTTCGAAAATGTTTTATGACACATCCATTAACCATCGAGAAAGCTTCAATTGCAAAGAATGAAATGGAAGTTTCCATTAAATGTTCTTGTACGCAACTGCTTGATTTAACTTTGCATAACATAGAAAAGACGGCAAATCGTTTAATAATAAGATATATGATAGCGGAAATAGCAAAATATGTAAAAGAATGCATCAATCATTTGTACTAATTCTTCTGCTTTCTACAAAACACCTTTCTTCTACTTTCTTCTACTTTCTTCTACTTTCTTCTACTTTCTTCTACTTTCTCCTTTCTCCTTTCTCCTTTCTACTTTCTACTTTCTTTTTTCTACTTTCTACTTTCTACTTTCTACTTTCTACTTTCTACTTTCTACTTTCCACTTTCTACTTTCTATTTTCTATTTTCTATTTTCTACTTTCTACTTTCTACTTTCTACTTTCTACTTTCTACTTTCTACTTTCTACTTTCTACTGTCTACTGTCTACTGTCTACTGTCTACTTTCTACTTTCTATTTTCTATTTTCTACTTTCTACTTTCTTCTTTCTTCTTTCTACTTTCTACTGTCTACTTTCTACTTTCTACTTTCTACTTTCTACTTTCTACTGTCTACTGTCTACTGTCTACTTTCTACTGTCTACTTTCTATTTTCTTCTTTCTACTTTCTACTTTCTACTTTCTTCTTTCTTCTTTCTACTTTCTACTTTCTACTTTCTACTTTCTACTTTCTACTTTCTACTTTCTACTTTCTACTGTCTAC
>JAAAKM020003964.1:0-12061 GCA_010016025.2 Alatinidae sp. Z8VKAUB7J3 | reverse complement strand
TATATAGCGGACACCTGGTAATAGCGGACACTTTTTTCAGGAACCGCAGGTGTCCGCTATAGACAGGTTCGACTGTACAACCCTTAAATACTCTTTAGCATCAAAACACACGTCGTCGAAGTTTAAGTTACTATAACCTACAACTGGAAACTGGTAATATGTATCCTTATTGAGGCAATCATCTTACAGATAAGAAAGATACCTTCCATTTAGCAGGATATACTTTACGACTAGAAATCGCTTACTTCAGGAAGTGGAAACGCGGATACTTTCGAAGTATCATGAAGCAGTACGCGTAAAGGATGTTCATTGCGTCTGAATGAAAAGATCTTGCTTCTATTGGCGTTTTTTCTGTTGAGATCTGTTCATCAAGTCGCTTGATGTGGAGTGTGTGAGCAATATTCAGTTATGTCGACGATAAAACCTTCTTAATGGTCCATCCACGTCATGGCAGACAATGCGTTGCTAACCGCCCATTTCCTCCTGGATTTAATGGCTTAATTAAAAGTATCTCAACACAGATAGTCAGCTGAGCTTTACTAACAGGCCAGCTGATGTAGAGGAAATGAAACAAGCAGTAATACCGCGGAGAACAAGAGAGACTTGACAAGGTCAGACTTACCATGTCACAGGCTATTCACAACATAACAGAATTAAATAAGGTTAGTGTGCACACATAGCGATACGAGGGAAAAGAGTTTTATCGTTTTGGGAAAGTACAGCAACTTTCGTGATATCCTACAACCATCAAATAACATATCAAACGTGAAATGCAAACGTCACCCAAAAGACGTGGGCTCATTAATCAGCTGCTTCAAGAACGTTAATTGCTCGCTGCTAACGGCAACTCCAGGCTAAATTAACCAATACAGCTTAACTGGTAAATAACCATAAAAATCTTATAGACATTATCTCCGTCATATCATATTTATTTATTGACCATTTGGAGAAAGAAACAGTGTGCGTAGCAAGAAACAACGTCAGAGAACAAATTTTTGTTTGTTATCCTAGCCGTACTGACCTAGACTTAACTTCAGTTGAGGATAATGAGAAATTTGCACAGCTCCACACTTACTCACTAGTTACCAGGCCATTCTTTTAGGGAGATTGAAGTAGTTTGGACCCGAACAAGATACGATAATTCCAATGATTCTTACAATAATGTGACATATAACAGACAAGATGACTTGGACTTTAAATTACTACTACTACTATTACTACTATTATTACTGTTACTACTACTACTTCTGCTGCTACCACATAGTTTGCCCCCCCCCCCAGGCAGATGGGGAGGTCAAGCATTTTCAAAAAAATTTTGTCTAGGTGGGGGTTGGGCTCTAATGTGGGGGTTGATATTTGCAAGCGGGGGTTGTAAACTAGTCTAAATTAAATTTGTACAAGGCGAAATCCACTTCAAATTGAAAGTTGTATTAATTTTAGTGATTCTTGTTCACCTAACTCAAGAAAAGTTTTTCTCTCAAGAAGGTGGGTGTTTGGGTGTTTTTCCTCAAGGAAGTGGCATTGTGTAACCTGTCAAGAGATGAAATGTTTCAAAGGAAGAACTCTAAATTAGTGTTCCATTTCTATTTACATTATTGGTGTGAAACAGCGATTTGAACTTTAGGAAATTTCAACCAAAAAAATTCTTTCAGGTGGGAGTTGGCCTTTAGAGTTCTAGGTGGAAGTTGTCTTTGTAGGTGGGGTTGATTTTTCTAGGTGGGGTCCAGACCCTCTTGCTAACTATGTACCACTACTACTACTACTACTACTACTACTACTACTACTACTACTACTACTACTAGTACTACTACTGCTGCTGCTATTACTATTTCTGCTGCTGCTGCTACTACTACTACTACTACTACTACTATTACTACTATTATTACTGTTACTACTGCTACTTCTGCTACTACCACTACTACTACTACTACTACTACTACTACTACTACTACTACTACTACTACTACTACTACTACTACTACAACTACTACTACTTCTACCAATATCATAATAACTGTTATCAAATAACTATATCCCATGATGGGCAGTCAGTGACTGAAAGCTTGAATTGAACTATTATACCTCAGTAGACTCCAAAAATACATAATGGTTACTCATGAAAAGCTTGAAAGACAAGTTTTAAAGAGGAAGTATTTATGTTGAAGCAGGACTGCCCTCCTGGAGTAGACTTAGTTGCTGGAGAGGACGCTATGCCCAGTAATTTGCCCACTGCATTTTCCCCTTCTCCCTGTTTTTATCTTCTCCTGGAATAAATTGAAAAACCGCCAGGCTTCTATTGTGTTCGTTTTATATTTAGGGGTGAGCAAACACTGCTTCCCATCTCTCCAAATGGGAACAATTTCGCAATGAACGTAGCGGGCATAGGATGTTAAGGGTTGGACTCTAGTGTTGCACCAAGACTCTCCTTCGCTTTCCCGCCAAAATGTAGCCTTGTTCTAAAACAAGTCATACGACTTCAATAACGGAATTGACGACTCCCATAACATTTGGTAAGTTATTATAGATGTAAAGTAAAACCCAAATTAGTTATAACCATACTTAGCGATCTTTCCTTTCCCCAATCTTCAGCTCCACGAGCTGGGCTAATTTCGTTCTAAGAGCAGTAGTGAACTAAACATGCTTTTTTATCAGTTAGGCTGCAATTTAGCTTTGCAACATTATCCTGTGTACCGTCGTGAGTAGAAGGCAACGAAAAGTTTTTTTATCCAGATTTTTCATCATCAATACAAAATCATTTTATTTCCTCCCGAAATCCCATAACCTGTTGTCCTTGTGTATGGTAGTTTTTTGACTTCTGGGCGGGCTTCATGTACAATACGTCAGAGAAAGTGCCAGCATACCTTCAAATTTCTGGTAAAATCGTCAAAAGTCAAGATTATCTGTACTTTGAAAATCAAAACCTTGCAAATCAGCTTTTTCTCAAGAAAAGGGTCCCAACAAGATAAACCTGCGTAACAAAACAAGCCTTGGAATTACTTTTACAATTTGAAAGTTTTGACTCTGGCGGCCAATTCTAGCAGCGAGGATTCTCATGAGCGATGTTACATTGATGGCAGAGTTCATGTCAAATACCACTGTCTAAATTCTGATATGGCAAGAAAAGTCTACATTAGCTTTCTTTACTGACAAATGTATTTGCAGCATTTCAAAAAGATTTACAATCTGACCGACCGCTGTTTGTCTTGGATGTTAAAAGGGGGCTGTAGAATTTAAAATCAACAGATCAGTAAAATTGGACTCGTGTCTTAAACACGGTGTTAATAACTGGTATTGTAAGCTTACGATGCTCCACTTCATTCATTTTTAATTAGAGAGTTAGAAGAGTCCAGATTTCACCTACCATAAAGAAAAATTACCTCAAAAAGACCGTTATTTGCAAAATGAAAAAAAGCTTGCCAAATCGGATCCGGAACCTTGAAAAGTTTACATCTTTCCAACAAAGCTGCCAAAGGGTAAACAAGCTTAAACTTGAGCTATGAAATGGGATTACGGTATAAATTAATCATAGAATGGGCTCAGCTCAGAGCGCGAGTGCTTGTGTCTTTTTGTGTTGTTCAATGATGACTTTTCAAGCTTGGAAATTCTATACAACAACGACTAATCAATCAGCTTGAGAAAGTCAGACATTAAGGATGAAATGCGTCTGTAAGCTTTTCAATTCTCTTGTTGCCTTGTCTTCAATTCTTCTGCAGCAGAAAGCCTCGGTTGTAAGAATTCTGGGGTCAGCGAGACCTTGTTAGTAAGCTGCCTAAATAGTTTTCAAACATATCCGGTCGCTGTAAAAACACTCGTCAACGTACAACAATGGCCGTCAGTAAGATCTGGCCAGAAATACACATCACTGACTTTTAAGCAGCCAGCAAAGAATAGCATAGAATTCGATTTAAAGGGTCAGTAGTCTTTCCTTTTGGTTTACGCTATGTCACAAATTTGTCAATAAAACCTTGCATCCTTCCATAAGAGAAAGGTAGAAAGAACTTTGAAAAGCGCATCTAAAGTTTTCACAGAGCCGTGCAGCACCATTGCCAAGGCCAAAATTTTTCATAAATCCAAATTTGAAGAATCTACAAAATTTCCATACTGAGGCAGTGAAAACTCCCGAGACAAAACAGGCTGCCCTAATAAAAGATCAATTATAGTAATGAACTTTAAATAGTTTGGGAAGACTAACATTCTGTTATTTTCATACAGTTATTGAAAAATAATCAACGAAGGATAGTATTACAATCTTTAAAGATATTTATATATGTTTCCTTAGAAAGTTTATGGGGAACTAAATATCCGGTTTCAAAATCCTATTAATGTGATAGCAAAAGCAAAAAGGTACGATATTTCATTAAATTATGGCCAGCTAGAGTTAAGGCCTCGGATGAAATGTCGAATTTGCCTGTTTTACCAACAACTGGTAAAACATGAAGGCGCTGTGGAATACGAAAATAATTATCTTGAAATCCAAGGGACGTGTAAAGATGGTTTTGCTCCTTTATCATGGCCCAACCTCATATGGATCCTAATTTACAACACCAAGAGATTGTAACCTTAAATTAAGCTTTGTCAAACTCCATCACTATTGACTGCGATCTCAATAAATGTATCAATTAAAAGTCATAATGATTCATGAATTTTGCAACAATTACTGCATTAAAATTTAATCCTACAGTCAACAACTCTCCCGCGTTTTGTTACTGGAAAAGTAAATGAAACATGCGAAAGTGAGCTTAGATGACTCGAGTTACCTTAAGTCACAGTCGTCTACCACGTTAATCAGGGTTTTATTTGTGATCTTACACACTTTAACCAAATTAAGCAAGAAAAATAATGGAGCCTGGATTTGTCTTGTGGTCTCAGGAGCGATATGAAAGATTCCCGATGCATATATGGAATATTACATGTTCACAGACGCAAAGGTTGAAGCTCATTCCAGGGTTATTTCAACATTCCCCACATGTAGCCCAATATTTAAATAATTTTACTAGGAGGTCAGTTCTTCTGTTGCATAAAAAGTTTAGTAAATTTTGTACATTTCTTTGCTTAGATTTCGTAGTCAGTGATACGTTGTTGGGTCTACATGGTTCTTGTAGTGTACTACTTCCAAGGTAATCTATTCGACTATCTTACAAATTATGCTGTGTCCGACAAGAAGGGTTCTTAACAGTTTATTTCCTCAAAATATAGATAACGTTAAACGATAGAACTGCTCGTGGTAAATATTCCTAGTGGCGCCCATAAATCGTTGCCAAGTTCATAATCACTGCACATTCGCTGACCTCGATAAAATGTTGCAGGGCTGGCTGTAAAAATATAATACGAATAATATATGTATAACAGCAAGGATCAGGTTGTTCTTCATCCTTGTACTACATAAATTACGGTGTTTTAGCTTGGTACTGTGCAAAAGACTTTAGGTACAAATAGTTCAGATATTTGTTCTTCGCCGCAAAAGCACGTAGGCACCATTTTACTTCGTTTCCAATCTTCAACCACGTGTTTGAAATTTCAACCGTCCAACAATTCCTTCATCTCTCGCAAAAGTACAAGAAGCTTTTGATCACCATCTTTCATTATACTTCAGAGTTTTCCTGTGTAGTAACCCCAGTTTAATGATTCAGGAAATAACTCCAGATAATCTGGGTCGATAGCAGAGCTGTATGCTTCTGGTCAAGGTGAGCTATCTTTGCAGACAAACATTTAATAACGAATAAATGTTGATGGGAAATAACAACACGACGAGGTATGTGCTTGCAGATCATCACGTCTTCTCTGTATTTCGGGCGCAAATAGAAAACATCGTGCCCCTTGCACGTATCAAGGTTTCTTTCGTTATATTTAATTAATATCAATTAAGTTTTCCGAATGCAAAAAGTTAAAGGTATCAACTTAATAAGAGATGGTAGTGTGGAAATATTTTGAAAGTTTTCTGCACTGATGTAGCTCTTTTCTACGTTCCCCATCGCAGTAAGTTCACTATTTGCAGCAAATCTAAAATTTCACGAACATTTCGTCACGGATATGACCTTGAATAATGAAAGAGAAACGTTGTGTTATTACGTCTAGATTTTAATTTGTGAACTTGTTCTTGTTCTGCTTCGGTACAACCTTTCGGAACCATCTCTTTCTGAAAACAAATTTGTCTACCACATACTGTCATGTTACAACACCTGACAAACTGAAAAATGGGGAAATAAATGAGCAATAAAAACTTACCTGCTGAAGTAGCGCCGCATAAACAAAGCATGAAAAGAAGGACGAAGATAGCCAAAGAGTTCATCTTCCACGTCAACACATTCCAATACATGTCGGTAAAAATTGTGGAGTCCTAAACTTTGAAAGTAAGGCCGTACTCTCTGTTGTAATACGACATCGAAATACGAAACTTCGTCTGAAGTGTTCTGAGTAGTCGGCGAAAGAATTACCACAGTTGTTGAACTGAAGATGTGCAAAGCGCCCAAGGAATTTGCCAATTCTATGAAGAGTTATCTGTAGCGAGCGACGATTTGTGCAAGGGATTTATCATTTAGTTGTAGACTATAATCACAGAAAAGCAGCCGGCTTTATTTGTACCAGGGAAATACTTTCCACGAGCTGAGTACACTAGAATCAGAATCACTCGTTTTCACGAGGATATGATGATAGCATCATTGACATGACCAGACCTAAATATCGCGATCCAGGGCAGCCACAAATCGATCAAAATCCAGATCGTAGAGCTGATGACAGTATGATTCACCGGGACTACAATATCGAAACCCTGGATTCACGTCCTTATAAACAAGCACGAAATGGCATGCTCCTTCGCCAAGAAATTTTCAAATTTACAACACGATCGTTTGCTTTCTCCTGGTGTGATGATAATGACTGAGGTTGTTCTCTTGTCACTTAGATCTCAGTATCACAGTCTGAGTGTCGCTGGAAAGAAAATAAAATCACCTCCTTAACTGCCTGAACTATTCTCCAACAGACAACTTGATCTTCTTCTAACGTTTGCTTCTACAACTCAGCTTGCGTTGAATGCAATCACGAAAAATAAAACACACAAAAGGCCATCACTTTGTCAAGACTCATTTTTAACTTCGCTTCTTTTGTGTTGGAAGAGAAGTATGCAAGAAGCGTGACTAATCAACCCTTCTGTGTTCACCTATTCATGCATGATCGATAGACTTCCGGTATTCTGTGGGCTACTTTTTTATCTTTTTCGAGAGGACAAAAACAAAGTTCGAACATTCACGTCGAATCCGATGACGAAGACAGTGGGTGTGTGCTCTTTGTAAACGTGAGCAAATCCCCTCAATTAAAATCCTCGTAGTAAAAATTTCGCAAGATCTAATAAGTAAATGGCCTTCACCGTTGTGTTACGAGCAGCGATACCGGGCGCCCCATCGTCCTGTATTCGGGAGTTTCAAAAATTATCGTTTTATTTTCTGTTAACATGTCCCAACTAGTATACCATAACAACGACTTTTCGTAGAAGAGTACCTATTTAGGAATTAGGCCAAAGGATTAGATCGTTCCATTTCAGATAGTTATATTTTAGCTGACGTCATCCGAGCTGCACAACTACGCACGCATACATACACGAAGACGCGCGCAAAAATTATTGCAAGTTAACATTCTCATGTCTTGAGGTCTCCTATTTAAAGGATAAAATAAATGGTTAGGGTTTAAGAGTATTTTTGATAGCCGTTTACCCTTTTGCTTGGGACTTGAGTGCATTTTTTACTGGAAGAAAAACCGGAGCAACAGAGGAAAGTTAATCCCTCGCGAGGCGCGGTTACCACTGCAGCAACTTGTATTTTCTTATTTTTAAATAGTCTTGTTAAATCGCTGTAAATTGAAAATAAAATCAATCCTACAGCAATCTCAGTGACGATGCCCCCCGGGGAACCCCTTTCCCGTTAGGAAGAACGGACCCCTGGGAAAGGCCCCGCTGCTTATCAGGGGGCTGCCCTGAGAGATTGCAACAGAGGCAAGGTATCCTTTTTTTATACTACCCATTAAGGATGCACCTGACCAAAGAAAAAACACTTCATAGTTAATGCATGTTACTTTTTTCTAACTTTTTGACTCTTGGTACTTTATTTTGACTTTTCCACATTTTGGGACTTCTGAAAACTATTCATCAAAGCGTACGTGACTTCTTTCAGCGATTAAATCCTCGCAACTAGCCCAATCATAATCAGCAGAGTTAAGCCAGTTCTACTATGACATCATGACATAAATTAGCCTCAAATCTTGTGGCTTATAAAGCGCAGCACCAAAAGTAAATGCTGCTAAGAAATAAAGATAATAGTCTTTTCAGACTTTCTCGTCACCTAATTTAAGAACATCCTACTCAGATACGAAACTACGCATTATTGCCACATGCACAGATCCGAAAGTTTGGATGTCCGCAAAAGTTTATTACTTATACCTAAGCTAGAAAAGAAGCCCTTCGTCTTCTCTACTTCACGTTCAACTCAACTTTACCTCTATGACGGCGAGATTTACGTTGAGAGACGCAAAAGTTCAATGCAACGGAGAACAGACTTCGTGTAAAATGTTGCATCCGTACTCCCGTCGTCTGTCTGACTTGGCTGCTGTTTGTGTTATCCCGTTGCGAACAAGGCGCGATCCTCATTTAAAGTTTGGCAATGTGCTTCTGTTATTGTTATGATTAAATTTCCCGTTCCCACCCCCTTTAATTCTTCGCTCAAAATTTCGGTATTTGTTGCTGCGGTGTTAATGAAGTGGTTGTCATCATCCGTCTGCATCAAAATGAACAAAAGCTGTCACCAGATTTCGAGAGCACTCTGTCAAACACTTACCACTGTCGGGAATTTGTATTAGCTTCATTAGCTAAAAGACTTCCCTTTGTTCTTTTTCAAGTGCCCTGCGAGTAAGTCATTGCAGCATATCAACGAGGGTGGGCTGTAGTCGAACCCTGGAAAAGAGTCTTTACAACAAATTTCTTTTAACGGAGTCCAGGAACTTCCGTTGGGAATTTTTAGTTTGAACGGCGGCAGGGGGACTGGAAGTATCTGTCGCATCTCAGCCGTATCACCTGTAATAGGCCTGGTAAACACAAATCTACTGCCACCTCAGGTACGCAGCCAGGGGAGGGGGGGGCTGTGCCCGCCCAATAGGTAGAACTTGCCCACGTTTGCCCCTAAGAAAGTTCCTTGCGGGCATTTAAAAGATGGATCACTTGTGTATTTCAATTGCCTTATGCAATGAGATAAGAAAGACTGCAAGTCCAAGTCTCTCAATTGCAATTTTGTTTTGAATTTGCCTTCCCCCCCCCCCCCCTCAAAATTTGTCTGGCTGGGTGGCTGTGCCACCTGAGAATGAAGAGCATTCATACAAAGCAATAAAGCAATGCTGAAGCAAAAAAATGAATAAGTAATAATAGACAAAAAAAAAATAGAAATTAATGAAAAGATTAAAGGAAAATTTTGTGTTGGGACAGAGTGCAAGTGGTTGGCCCGACCACGTAGTAGAGAAAGCAGTGATCTCGGTCTCTATGTGCCCTCTCCACTTACATATGTTAACCCCTTGCACTGTGCGGATAACGAATGTAGCGGCTTTTATAATACTACTGCTGATTATCGTGTTGTTAAAATACTATGTAAATTGAAAATAAATCAATCCTACAGCAATCACAATGGCGACCCCCCCGGGGGAAACCCCTTTCCCATCTGGGAAGAACGGACCCCGGTGTTGCCTTACTGCTTACACGTGGGCTGCACTGAGAGATTGCTGGGAGTGCCCTAGGCATGCCAAGGGGGGTAAGTAAGACTGTGACGTTCAGAGGCTTGGAAAACCTTCCTTATCAGGTGCTTTGTGGCTACCCACATATGGACCTTCAGCATAGAAAACTTTACATGGATTTTCAAACTCGGGCTTTTATTGGTTCTTTGACAGGTCAAAAGTGATCCGGGAAAGAGGTGTAATTTAAATACTTGGACACTGGATGACTTGAGAAGTCAGAATAAGCAGAGAGATTGATAAATTTGCCAAAGATATTTACCAGGGCTGGAGTAAACTTGGGCTTTCAACAAACATACATCCTCAGTAGCCTATCCACTGAGGAGATCTTCATAATTTGTCGGAAACGATGTCGTGACAGCAAAATGGTGTTCAATCTCATGTCCAAAACATTAAAATCAGTACCAGTGGCAATCGCAAACTTGATAAGAGTGGGGTTGGAAACTCAACGCGGAATAGGAGGATATTGTAAAATTTCAAAAAATATATGAGCAAGGAAGATGCCAAAGAATATTAGCAATTCAGCCAGTGGGGGTAAATTCAAAATCACAACAAGGGTTTGTGTGTCGTGTATAACCTCCATGTCAAAATGATTTCTCGAAAACGCCAACTCAAGCCGAACAAAAATGAAGCTGAAGGACAACAGATATTATCAAAAATGAAGCTGAAGTGGAGAGGAACGCCTCTTAATTTCAACATATATATTTCTGAACAGTTCCATTTGGGAGTTTCCAAAGGTTTTTGAAAAACAATCTTGTCTCATCCAGAGGTGAAAGACCGTAAAATATCGAAGATATTTTAGGGACAGTCAACCATCCACGGCAGTAATCCATTCCAAGTCATACTGTGATTCCAATCACTAGGACTCAGTAGGGTCTAAAATCGGTGAATAGAGGTCTTCAGCCACGAATTTTTCATCCCCTACCACAGCATTGAATTTACGCTGTTACAGAGACGATGTCCATTAGCAAAAGAATGCTTGTGTGTGAGCAAACAAACGATAAGCATAAATACTCCAGAAAAATTCTTCCTGTAAGTAGTTCGATTCCAGCCTTTCTTGGGGAGCAATGTATCAGTTGACTATTTAAAGAAACTTGAATCAGCGACGGGGGAAGGTAAGGCGGATTGGGGGAGGGGGGGCAAGTAGGCTGGGTTCGAATTATTTTTTAACATTCCACTAAGGTGCCATTGGTAATTGTGTAGAAAGGGGTGTTTCGTGTAGATATGCATATCTTGCTGTGAATGTGACACAATAACTATCACAATCAATTTCAATGTTGATAAAGCTGAAAAGTGGTCACGGAAAAAAATTGAGATTTGGCAAATATTAGGGGCATGGCCCCCTTTGCCCCCTGTTCCCCCGTCCCTGTTGAATTAAGAACTTTACGTGACTCAGTTGGAAACGCTCGTTTGGCCATAGCGACCTTGGTTACGTGGTGGCAACGGCATTCTTACTACCGTCCTAAGATCAAAAGAAATTGGTATTATTGGAAGATGAGACTTCCTTACTACTTTCATAAACGAAACAACAGAAAAGATAAAAGAAGCAACGCTTCTGGACCAGATACACTTTCAGTAACAGACAAAGGGAACATTTCACGTTTTAGGCCTATTCAAGAACTCAAAGGCCATCACGGATAATTTTTAACGATTCATCCGAATCTGATCAGGCCGATTTGAGCATTTGTTAAATCTGATACAAATTACAAATTGTTTACGCTATTTCTAGCTAACTTGTAGTTGACCTGAAGAAGTCTTTTAGAATTTGAAACGTTGTCAACGAAGGTTTCTTATTTGGCGTTTTGTCTGGTAAACACCTTTTTCTACAACCATGTTAACTTTGTGGCATTGGTTCCATTCATTGAAGGTGCGAGGAGAATTTTCCGCTGCATCGGCAAAAATTCCTACTTGGAACACATTCGCCATACTCTTGATTGTGTCTATAGACAAATTGATACTTCCTAGAATCGTACATCAGTGATATTTCTCATTCGAAAACCAATGCATTCGTCATTTTGAACGTTTGGCGTAAGCACCTGCGTCAAAGCATTTTAAGAATATTTTACAGTTTACAGCTCCCTTAATTAGCAATTTCTCAGATTGGCCCCCTGATAACCTGCGGTAGTAGTAGTAGTAGTAGTAGTAGTAGTAGTAGTAGTAGCAGCAGCAGTAGTAGTAGTAGTAGCAGCAGCAGCAATAGTAGTAGTATTAGCAGCAGCAGCAGTAGTAGTAGTAGTAGTAGCAGTAGTAGTAGTAGTAGTAGTAGTAGTGGTAGTAGTAGTAGTAGTAGTAGTAGTAG
>JAAAKM020003959.1:0-12067 GCA_010016025.2 Alatinidae sp. Z8VKAUB7J3 | reverse complement strand
TAGTGTCAATCTTTCGCGAATTCTCGTCCAGTCAGTGGGTACGGGGAAATTAATTAATTAATTTTTATTGTGTTTCGGCTTTGAGCCTTCATCAGTATATATATATATATGTAATTCTCAAAGAGTGGAGCATTACCAAAATAGCTTGCAATTTAACGGTGCTGACCGGATTCAAACCAATGACCTCATGGTTACTAAGCCACCGCCTCAACCATTTAGCCATCAAGGCACATTATTCACATATATATAGATACACTTGTTTCTATACCACTTACGTACTATTTGAAATAATCCTCTTTGTTACAATTATAGGTCTATATAGTTAAAATTTAACATTCTTTGAATGCTTCGATTAAAACAGAAATGTTTTTTGATAGTCTCCCTTATTTATCATCTTCCTGTTTCTTAATGTCTGTGTGAGGGGTGGCTTGCAGCAGGGGCACTCGACACAGACTGGATATAATTGACGAAACTTCCTTTACAACACTCAGCGTCAGGACCACAAATTTATTCAACCAAACAGCAAAGCAACGTATCTGATGATGATTGGTATGTTCAACTGACTGAAACTTTGAAAATCACGATTATATATACCAATTTACAATAAATAAAATATTGGATTGAGATAAAATAGTTATGAGGTGGTAATAGCTTGAAGTTGCGAAAAATACGTAAATACAAGTAATAGTAGTCCTAGTAAACAACTTACTGGCACTGGCATGCAATATACAACAATGAAATCGAATGTACAGTGAATGTGTAGACGCAGAATGATGCTAAACTTGATATACCGAATAAACTGGACGGCAATCACAAACGGTTGTGTGACGTGAATAAGAAAGATGTAAAACACGCGAAATTACAAACTAAGTTAAAGTTAGGTCAAGCGGGGTAACGGGGGTATCACATGATGTGTACAGTGAAGGGGTCGCATCTGGTTTAATGATAATTTCCTGATTGTCTATTTAAATTTCATGATTGTATTCTAATAACAATAATTATTTTTCCAAAATAGTCTTTAAAATTAGGCATAGCTAAACTGACAATACAGGAAATCCGGTTGCTATCCCCAACTTCCTACAGCTTAAGCTCTCAACATGTACAAAATCACATACTTTGAAAGAACATTAGAAAGCCAATAAATAAATGTGCAGTTATAAAGTAGGCCTAAAATTACAAAAACAAAAAATTGCATGGCTTCTTCATTCTATCAAATCTCATTTACATAGATCTTTGTTGTTACATGGGTCTACGTTACGAGCCAGTTAGATCAAAATTAAAGAGCCAGACTCGACTAGACCGGCATACAAACACGTACAAACAAGCTTCCTCTTTTGGAATTGGCATAGTGTTTAAATTACGAACCTTTAAAAATAACAAGTTTGTTCACCCTGGATGCAGTAAAATAGTTGTGACAAAGTGATAGAGGCAATTTAACGCAAATCCTCTAGAATTAGGCAAGGTTTACTTACCTCTTCTTGTCGAATGTACCAAGGTCACATGATCAGTATGTTTTGGAAGCAATCTCTGCTCTTTGGCCTCTTCCTTAAAACGAGACTTATGCTGGCGTCAAACAAAGCCAAGGTTTGTTGACAACCATTGATGACTCACTTTCTGTACAATCAGGTAGAGGTACTATGCCACGAATTAAATCAGAAAATTTGTAGTGATCTGCATATAGTTTTGGTTTGATTACACGCGAACGTCATGATGAAGTCGTATAGGTAGCAAAGGATCGAGAACTTTATACGGAAATGGCAACGACAGGTGGCCAACAAGAACAATCGATTGCTCCACCACCGCCTCGACCTGTAGCTGCTCCCCGTGGTATGCCCAGCAAAATTCATTTATTTACAAATTGATCAATGTGTGTTATTCTATTATTACATTAAATTATACAGCTTTAGTAATGTTTACAAGTCATCTCACGAAAACTTGTACTATTATTATATGACCGATACGGCCGGCGATAGTAGTGCCATCATTTGGATATCGCAACTATTCAAATGAAGAAATTTTCCTTGGCTTGTGTTGATTGATTTATCATTCCCAAATCATCAATTGCCAAGATTTTATAGATTTAATAGATAGATATTGGTCTCCCAGTGTTTCTTCGAAAAGATATTACCTACGTCAAACGCTATTCATTGTATCAACGGCGTTGTATATATAGGCCTAGTGCGTTACACCTTTTTCTAATTTTGAACTTTTTTCTTGTATTTAACAGGTAGGCGGATGGTAGTAGATGTATCCTTTTCGTAATATCATCCTTCTATTTGCTAAGAGCAACTGACATTGTATGCAGCAGATTCAAACAGGTTTATATGTGTAGCTTTTCATGTCATAGTCCACCCCCTCGAAGCTATCACAACCTCTTTTGCTTTCTTGCGAGAGTTGAAAGTTGAAATGGTTATGTATTCTCTAATTGAAGATTATAAATGGAGATAGATCAGGTAAAATGATGGTTTACATAACCATGAATTTGAACATATTGGCAATCTTATCCATGGCTTCAGATCAAAATACTATATCCCTATAAAAACTGAGCTGTGATTTGGCTAAAATAGAGCATAAACTAACAATCATAAGTATATACCCAATAAGATATGGAGTGATGGGGATAGCAGTTAGCATAATAACACCCCCCCCCCCCCAAAAAAAAAAATCTCTAATTCCTTTATATAGACTGCTATATAAAGGAATTGGAGATCTTTTGGGGGGTGGGGGGAGGTGTGTGACAATTCTGAATAACTTTTATCATATTTTTTGACAAATACAAGTATACAATTAATTTGGGAATAAGAGCTTACATTTCAGAACATAAAAATAGGCATTATTCAATTTGTTGTTCATACAAGAACCACGTTTTATTTTTTATTACATTTAATTGGGACCTCCTGCCCAACCCTCCTATCTTGGAGAAGCTGTGATAATGTACACCCACAAGTATTTGTTAGCATGCAAAGCATTGTGATGCTGATTAGTCAGACCTATCTGTTTGCTTTCAATGTAACATCATTCTTGGATAAAGCCTAATCTTGTACTTTGTACATATATTAAGTCTTGTAAATATCTTAAGTGTAGGATGTTCTGTGAAAAACCTGAACACCTGTCTCAAAAGAAATGATGAACAAACAATAAAAAGGCAGAAACTGTTTAGTTCATATGTAGAGCACTTTGTCTTGTGATTAAACTCTTGTAATCCTCCAGCTGATAACAGAATTGTCTTATCTTGCCTTATGACTTCTTTCATGTTAGGCATGGCATCATTCTTTAGCTTGTTTTGCTTGTTTTCTACTCCAAAAGTGATTTCATGCTGACCAATTAAATAATCAACCCACACTGTTTTTTGAAAATAGATTGCCCCACTGCACCTATATTTTAAAACACCAGTTTGACCAATTCGACCAACTTGTATCTTCTAACTATATTGAATCATAGTGTGCGTGGTACCTTCATTAAGGCACTGTCATAATCCTACGATCTTTCTTGTACATAGATTATGAGTAATATTGTATGTTATTTGTTCTTAATGTCAATAATGTAGCTATCATCACTGCCATTGCAGATACTACTATTTTTGAACATTTATTACTTTATATTTTTATGGATCTGCGAATTACTGCTTTACATATATAAAGGTAAGTTTACCATATTTTAAAATAATTTTAGATAATATTAAAGAAATATAGCATGTTAGATGCATATTTGATTGGTTTGATTATGTGCCAGACCTTATACAGGTATTGGTAATCATGTGTGTACGCACTAATCTGTCAAAGCAGGTATGGAAACGTTCACTGCAGCTTAAACTGTTACTGATAGTCCATGAGTTAAGAGACTGCAATTGCAAATATGTTTTTCTTCATCTTCCTCATTCTATATTTGATATAGAATAAGTAAAAATGCATAACTGTAGAATTTTTCAGTGCACTTTTGAAGATAATAAAGCTGTTGGTATTGAATGATAAGAAAGGCTAAGGTTGAAGAACAGTCAAATGCCCTTGCAGTGTAAAACAACTAATAAAGAATGTATGTCAAACTTCTCAACTTGTTGGTTTTGCTCAATTAACATATACGTAAAGTGAGCCATCAACACAAAAGTATTGTTGTTACATATACAGTAACCAATTATTACATATAATTTCAAATTGTTTCATACATGTATGTCTTTAGACAGGATTGTCAGTAATTGAATGATTTAGTCTTTAGGCCATTCACATTAGATGATGGTACAATGGGATGTGGTCTATTGTTGCTAAACAACAGAATCTATTGTTCTTGATAACAGGGGATGGGGTCCAAAACTTAGCAAGTTATCACAATGCCATAAGTGTATGGCCCCCTGGCAGTGCTGCTGTTACTATAGGATTGAATGTATATAATGACTCCATATAATGATTCTTTCATACATATATAATAAATGGTTTGGATTGACAGTTGGCATTGGCATTGTGATGATTGATCACTAAACGTCGTGGAATGCTAAAAAGAGCATATTTATTTCTTTTCAGCACCAACATATGCTTAAGTGAGGATATATATATAAGTGTACTTTATGCTTTGTTACTAAATGAGTCTATATTCAATGTTTCAATAGGCCCAGTTTTGTTAGGTGCCCAAATTTATATTCTTACATTCCTGTTTCTCCGATACATATTTCCACTCTTCTAGGTGCTGTACTGCCGTACCCAAATCAGGGTGGGATACTTGCATTAGAAATAATTTGGTTATTTCTTTTGGCAGCAATAGAAACAATGAGGATATACTTTGGTATGTTAATGGTTTCCAAACATTTATTTATTCATTTTTATATTTATTTATTTGTGTATTATTTGAAAAGGATTCCTGGTACTACAAAATTTGTAGATAATATCTAATAATGGAATCAGTAGTGAAAGTGTATTATTTATTTTACATATTGGATCAACTTCCATTTTCCAGCTGCATATAGCAATTATATACATGAAGATTTACTTTATCATCCTTATTTACTTATTTATGTGTTTTTGTATTTTTACTTGTTTGTTTTTGATTGATTGATTGATTGATTGATTGATTGATTTTTGTTTTGTTTACACTGTTAGTAGAGCACAAGCCATGAATGCATGATTTCTTTTTTTTTTAAGTATTTTCAGAAATGGTTATTCTTAAAAATTTGTTTAGTTGCCTATTTTTCACTCTTATGGTTGTTATTTAACTTAGGTGTGATGTTACAAATGAATCTTCAAATTGTAAAGTGAAAACATTTTACAGTTAAATAGGTTTAAGAGTGCCATCAAACCACGATTAAAAGCTGCTGTGGTCATGCAGATAGTTCACTTACCTTCTACACTAGAGGCTGTTGGTTCAATTCCGTAATGGGTCATTGGTGACATCAGGAAGGGCATTCAGTGTTCTAAGCCCCAACAAATGCAACCTGTATGTGGGCACTGCTAAAGGCCCTGTCAGGGGGGGTGCAAGGTGTAAAATGCCATACACTGCATCATCAATGGATACTTTTACTCATTTGCAATGTGTTAAATGAAATTGAAAATCCTCAGGGAAACACTTTGCAGTCTTCAGTGATCTGGCTTGTTGAATTTTTTTTTCCTCTGCAATCCTTTTTTCAGTACCTTTCTTCTTCATCATCCTATGCTCTTGTTTCTTTTTGTCATTCTATGACATACCTTTCTCATTCCTATTAGATACTTACACTTCTTTATTTTCATTTATTTTGTTACTTTCTTCATATTCATTTTTTTGTAATATCCTTTTCTTACAAATATATGAGACCCAGCTGCTTCAAGTCTTATATATATTTTTCACTGACTCATACTCTTTTATGGTTTTCAAACAGGGTACAAAGGAAATTTATCAGAACGCAAAATATCAGTCATCTTCTCCATTGCACTTTCATTGCCTGTTATATTTACCTACCTATATTTTGTACTATGGCAAACATATGTGTAAGTATATGAGTGATTCATGTTCTTTTTGACATATTGTTTGATATCCCAAGTTCACTTTTAACTGCCCACTACTCCCCCCATTACGCAGTCTATTAGTTGTCATATTTTATTACCATAAATGTTACACACTAGAAGAAATCGAACCATGGTCAAAGATCTGAAATGTATGTGTACATATGACTTGGAATTTGCAATTGAGCCATTTCATAATATGTTTGTAAGTATTTTGGAACTCGCATTTTAATTTTTGCGAGCGGTAAATGTGATTACAATCAATGCAAAGTCTTATGTAAATATGGACAGACCATTGAAATATATCTAAAAATCAGTATTTTCAGATTAAATTAGTGACCTTTTTGTTTTTTTGTTACTTCTTAAAGCCCCAATTTAGGGCCGACTTGTTTACAGAAAATTAGGAGAAGACGTGATATTTGTCAGTAAAGGTCTTTACATTTTTCGTCATTTCATTATTACATAAGCATACATATTTTGAAGCTCATTAATCATTATTAAGAATTGAAGTTACCCTGAAGGAGTGGAAGGCAACCTATGGACTACTTTACACAATATATAAGTTGCTTTTTCGATACCTTCAGTTTTTCCCTTAAAAAGATGTGACCACACGATCAACAAAGGATTTTTTTCATAGGTTACAGAATGGAATATGACGATCATTGATTGCTTTAAAGAAATATACGGTATGCAATACAGACTGAGGAGTGGATGCCATGTTGAAAGTGACAGAGTCGAACAAATCAGTACTTTCAGACTAGAAATGAGGGCTGTCTTTAAGTAATCGGTATTCTATTCCTTTCTGACCAAATATCGCCGTGACCTAAAAAACTATACCTTGTCAACATTATGGATTCTGATGTTTTTGTGACAAATGACACCTTCGTGCCAATTAAAACTCGTTGAAGATTGAAATCTTCAGCCCATTAATATGACTGTGTCATCATCCTCAGTGTTGAAGTAAAAGCAACTAGGATGAGCACCTCAAACCCCCTTCCATATTTCATATACAAGTTAACCCAGTGTAACACTTATAAACAGCCAATGCTTTAGTGTTATCTGGTACTACAAATTCTGTGCTATCACGAGTGAGGGACCATATAAATATTTAATATTTCACTACTTATTTACAAGATTGATACGTTTATTTGTCTTTCCTCCCAGGTTAAGAATCGAGGTTATTTTATGTGCTGTTGCTCTGGTCCTGTTAGCATTGCAAATCATATTTAGTGCTGCTGCTGTCTTGACATTTCAAAGGTAAGAGATTTTCAGTTACTCTCCACACGCATAGTGTGGGTAAGGGATAATTTTACTATTTCTTAAGGATTCTTCTCAGCCCGAGTCTATACCTACCCACAAACTTTGTCTCGAAAATGTCGCAAAGGAAAATGCAGTTCACCAACAGAAAGGCAATGCACATGCTTATTGTAAATTCTCTATGGACTTGTGTAAAATGACAATAGTGCAGCTTGTCGTCGGTAGGAGAACATACAGGAGCAGAGGATATCCTGACCCGAGTAGAAAGAATAAAATGGCAATGGGCATTTGGACATGTGGCAAGGATGTGGCGAGAATGGATAACAACAGATGGGCGAAAAGAACGACAAAATAGACATCAAGGGGTTGAAAGCGACAGAGAGGGAGACCAAAAGTACGCTGGAGAGATGATATCGAAGCGACAGTGACATGGACAAGAGAGGCACAGGACAGACATCTCTTCTCCTACCCATGATGATGATGATGATGATGATGATGATCATCATCATCATCATCATCATCATCATAATCGGTAGGAGAAGAGATTCTGTCGCTTGCCTAAATCTACAGATAGGGCCTACGTGAGTAACTGTTCAACCATCTTAACCGCAAGCTCCAATCCACAAGGTGTTGATATTATATCTATCCCGATATGTTACCCTCCTCTAAGGGCGAGTCGTAAAGAGAAGAATCGAACATTTTACGTTGGAATCATGACGATAGAGTTAAAACTATCGCCTCTCACATTATCTTAAGATACGTAGTCAGACAGTAGAAGTAATACCGTATCTAAGTACCTTGAAATTTACTTACTTACTAACCAACAGGTTCTCGCCACTGTCTTCTGTGTTACGCCAGTTCTTTTTGCTTCTTTGTATGCCGAGCTTTACTTGAACTTCCGCAACCCTCTCGTTAGAAAATTTTACTGAATTCTAAGGATGGAGGCAAGGAAGCGCATTTTCGCAACATTCTGTTTTGGCTCAATGTCACACTGACGATCGTTCCTCAATACGTATCTTTAGAGTCTGCGAAAACAACGCTGCTGGAATTATAACCTTTTCTGACACCCCGTTCGTTCAGACACGTAGTCTTTAACGATTTTTCATGTTTAAAGTGAGAACCCCATCACCAACCACAATACAGCTCGTTAGCATCAAGGATTTAGCACTAGCCCTTCTGCTAGTATTTTTGATTGACCGTCAATGGCTCATACCCAAAATGAGGTCTTTACGTACTTGTTATGTACGTTTCACATTGTATCCATTACTTTTCAATGCAATTTACCAGAGAATTAATTTTCATGTTTATATCCTTTAACAGGCATGAGTCATTCATTCGTCGATGAGATATGAGAGCAAGTTCTACCAAAGGGAGTAGGAGAAGAAGAACAAGACAAGGAGGAGGGGAAAGAAAAGAAGAGAAGATCTGCAGGTGTCAGCCATGACTGCTGTGTATAACTTTGAAACGTACAAATTCTAATGACAAAGCTAACATAAGAACCTGCTTCTGTAACAGCTCGTCGTTAGACAAAATGAGTAAAGAGACCGATTTATATCATTACTGGTTGAAGTAGGTTTTACCGTATAGGCAAACAATCGATTTATCAAGTCAGCCGATGTAAATATGTAATTAAGTAAGGTTCTTGTACATCGCTTGTTGCGCCATTCATGTGTTTCAACTTTACATGTACACAACGTGTCTGAAGCAGAACTCCGACGTAATTAGTATTTACCAGATTTTGTATCTAAGAAATTTTGCCAGTATCGTTATGCTGGTACCGTTATATTAAACTCGTCTATTTCTACAATAGCGTGTGTGGATTCGTTTTGCAGACTTACCAATATTATCAATATACTCTCACAATTTCCATTAATGATCAACGCCTTGTAAGTGTGACTGATAGATTGGTTCACACAGGTTTTACCAGTAATGTAGTTCTTAGATTTCCAGCTGAAATTTATCCAAACACTAATTAACTTGGTCGGCAAGCACGCATTCTGAAATACATTGTTTACTAACACATTTTAGCTTTGCGAGAACGTTTTGCAAGATAATTCTTTGTAATTGTTCAGTACGTTTAAAACGACCCTCTCCCCTCCTTATCGCCACGATGATCGATGGATTCACTTGTTCTTGGAAGTGTGGAGCTCACACTCCCCTCCTCATAATGCCAATGTCGTAAATTTATGGGTCATACACCTCTGGGTCCAGATTGTATAAAATTGTTGAGCAACGTCCATTGCTCAAATTCACCAATTGCTAAAGACGGTTTGGCCTCCTTGAGAGGCAGGAACTACATAGACTTCTTTTGTAGAATTAATTCACGTTCAACAGACCCATAATGAATAACAAGTCCAATTTACTCTAGCAACTGGTTGTTGATTTGATTCAAAGTAAGGAGTATTCATGTATAAATATAAGTCAATATCGGTAGTTTTTGGTTAGTCACTTTTATGTTAATTTAAGTTTCTACCGACTTAAGAATATCCAAACAAATGGTAGTTACAATGGGTTGAACAAGAGCTGGCTTTGAAAACCAACGAACAGGGTTTCGATCCTTGCGTTTCAAAGTTTTGATAACTTCTCTTCAGTACCGTCCGGGGCCCTACCTAACCCATGTAAAGAAAATTTTAACACGTGCCGGATACGCTAAAAGGGGAATAACGCCCCAAATAGGCAGTTGTAATAGATCTGACTGACAGTCCGCGAGGACCATGGTGACACATCAACTTTATTTACTGACAAATTACAAATTTAGGTAGGTAGAGAAAACGCTGCGAAAGCGTAGCTCGTGATTTTATTGCTGGTGGTGCCATTTTCTATTTCTTTTAAACCATCTCAAACTTACGAATTTGTAAGCAACTTTGAGGATAAATATGGACAACATCATAAGTAACTACAGACACAGCACTGACATTGCCCTGAAGAACTCGAAGCTGAGAATCGATAACACCCTGACCTACTCGAGGCTGAGCATGGTAACACTCTTAACAACGGAACGCTGAACATGGATAACACCTTGAGAAACCGAAAGAGAGTTGCTTATAAAAGTAAGGCATATTCGAATAAGGAATACAAAAACCCAGGAAGTGACATCTAATTCGCGAGACATATCGGTATATATCTTTATTAGCTTTCGATGCTATCTTGCATCATCTACGAAGAAATTAATTTCCAATAGGCCTATGCCTCTCAAATTACGTGGCATTTCCTAGGTTTTTATATTCCTTATTCGAATACGATATTCACCCGGGGCATTAAAGGCATATAGCTCTATATAACCTATAAGGAAAAATACTTTGATTTAGTTAATCGACATTTTGGAGATTTGCGCTACAATGCATACTGAAACGCCATAGTAACCAATGTTACCTTAAACATAATTGAAGAAACGACTAAATTCGTGCTACGATTAGTTACAGGAATCATATCCAAGTGCATGAGTAAATTATACCACAATTATACCGAATCCCGTCCACAAAGCACAGTCAACTAAACAGACTCGGCAATAGGACAGCATTTGATTGAAAACCCTTCGTGTGCTGACAACTATCAAGAGGATTCGTTAAGGGTATTAGCTAAAGGCCGACCTCCTTTTCATCTTGCCGCTTTAGAAGCCACATTTATTAAAACAAAAAAGCCAGTACTCTACCGACAAAAAGAAGTTGCTTACTATGTACGCCTTTTTCAATAACACAAGTAGCGGGAAAGTCTCGCTCTCGTGACTGTAATTTTGTGCGACGTCTTTTGGACTTCTCATTTCCTATAAATTCATCGTAGAAGCTTTCTCACGTCACTCTATACGATTGCTGTGGTCAGTGTACAGCGAAAACGTTTAGCAGAATAAATCCATTAGTCAACGCTGTGTTCAAATTTTGTACCACTAACCAACTTTTCAATTACACTTACGTTGCCATAAGCTTCGTATACCTTATAAACCGAGTAACTGAAAAGAAACTCGTTTTCTCCTCCACTAATTACAGCATCGTCGGCCTTGAAAATGATACCAATCTTAGTCACCTCAAGGCTGAAACCAAAAATGAAAGAGCCTGTCAAAAAGTCTCGTGTATACTCAAATAGGACTATCATAGGAAGATCCCTCTTAGATGCTTTGAAAATCAAAATATAAACTACACAAGTTTTGTACCTCGCTGTTGTCCAGGAGCTTTGGCGCACAATGCGCGTGTCCATTCTGTTTTTCTTAGTTAAGGCGAACACTAAGAACAAAGTTATCAACGTAGTTAAGTTAAATTGATTTCGGGAAGACATTTACAACCATTAATCTATTACTGAATGTTATCTTCTAATAATAACTCTTGTTTGCGCTAGATACAGTTTATAATCTAAAAGAATTAAGCTACGCTCAAGTAAAGTATACTAGATTTGAATTACTTAACTTAAAATAAGATTGTCGTAATAAATGAACATTGTCGATGAGGAAATAGTATATAATGAGTTAAATTACCTAGGTAAAATGATTGAAGATCAAGAATAGCAAAAGCAGGGCCCGTTATCAGGTGGATATAACTTTCATTCTGGTTACAGCGAAAGAATTTCTAGATAAATTAAATTTTTAGATAAAACGCATGATACTAGGGAAATTTTAAGTTGGCCATTAAATATTGTAAACGTGAACATGCAAAAGATTGGCCAGGCCATCTGACCAAACATGGAGCTTTTCGCTTGTGGTTGCTAAGGAGCGATGTGACACAAGCTCATTGCCAAAAGTAATCTTGACGGTAATATCCTTGACGATTACAGGCATGATGCCCACCAAATGTGGCAAGTATTCATAATTAGCATCATCCAGTTAATCATTAACGTTGGACAGCAAGTAATGTGTTGAA
>JAAAKM020003957.1:0-12074 GCA_010016025.2 Alatinidae sp. Z8VKAUB7J3 | reverse complement strand
ATGAACTAGGGGATGCTATTTTACCTTGAAGTCGACTTCTAGAGGATGCTAAGCATACCAAGCATCCCCCTGGCTACGGTACTGGCTGATGCAGGAATGATTAAACTATTCAGGAATTACGGGGTTTAAATAATTCTTTTAATTCATTTAGGAGATACAAGAAATTTGCTCTCTTTTTCATTTAAGAAACTTTACGTGCCACTGTGGAGTGTCGGGAAACTACAAGAGACGTTTTGTTCATACCAAGTTGATTATAGAAATTTACTTGATATGAACATCCATCAAGTGTAAATGTTTTGCGAGAAGACAGTAAGAAAAAGAAACGTGTACCTATTATGCAATTACATGAAACAGTTGCGCGGGTAAATTAGATTTATCTTACATAACAACTTTCTAGCCTTTACAAATTTTGCTAATGCATTTAAGACTTGATAACTTTCATCAAATATTTCTTGAACACCTCGAATATAGCCTCTGTCTCTACCGACATCGGTTAGAAAGGCAAATTCTGTTCAACACAGATATTCTAGAAAAGCTCACCTGTACGCTTGACCTTTATTTTTATGGTTACAAGTTTCGAGTGTATTTAATCAACAAAAGATGAACAGGTGTGTGAAACTTCACCGCGTGATATCCTATCTCTTCTCATGCAAAAATGCTCTGGTATCCTTATGACAAGGTTACGAATGACAATAAACCTCGTATCAAATAATTTTTTGGCCGATAATACGTTCAAGACTACAATAAATGTTCTACATAACAAATTTTAAAATCAAAGCCACGTTTCTTCGCCCACACATGTGTTTTGAAATAAACTTTAGGCAACAGGTCGTCACGCTTCGTTACGCATCGTTCACGCCATTTCTGAAATCCGTGAAAATCTAAATTTGTGTTTCATCTATGCTGTTAGGTTCTTTACCGAAAACTGAAGCCTATTTTATGTGTAAAGCTAATAACAATTCAAGATTTTTTACTCATGATGCCGAGTAGATTCAGTGCTTCAAGAACGATCGAGGAACAGTAAAGCGGTCGCTGGTGATAGTGATTTTGCGGTGGCAATCGCTTCTTATAATTAACAGAGAAAATCCATGGGTATAAAGATAATTGAAATATTGACATCTCAACAATATGAATCCGTCCGTTCTTCGCGACTTTGGGGAATGTTTCTCATGGCTTTATCCGGTGTTTTGATGACGTTTAGTAACTTTTTCGTACAGTTGGCTATTGAAGCAAACAAACGTAGAATCCCGACACTCGAAATCGTATTTGCACGGAGTTTCGTTCAATTGGTGATGGTCATACCACCTATGATGTACATTAAAGTCCCTATTATCGGAGGAAAATCTAATGCACCAATCCTAATCATGATGGGCATTTGTGGATTTTTAAGTGTGACTTTTATATATTTAGGAATCGATAAGGTTCCACTTGCCGACGCAACGATCATCACTTTCACAAGTCCCATTTTCACATCGATGTTTGCTTACATTATTATCCAAGAGTCTTGCAGCATATGGGATGCCATTTGTGGTATTATCAGCTTTGCTGGCATAATCATTGTCTCTAGGCCGAGCTTTATTTTTGGTGAGTCATTTGGACACGGAACAGTGATATTTCATAGTGGTAGAATACCTCATGATCACAGAGAACGACTTTATCTGATGGGAATAGGTTTTGTCCTAGTAGGGGCTTTATTTGTGTCCCTTTATTTTGTCTTGACGAGAAAAGTTGGAACTACGATGCATTTTCTACTGAACATATTTTACCCTAGTTTATTTGGGAGTATATTTATCCCAATAATGATGCTTCCTTTCGATCGTATGATGCTTCCAGGATGCTGGAAAGCACGACTTTACATCGTTCTGGTAGGACTAATGGGATATTTTGGATTAATTCTACTATCTTTGTCGTTACAATTAGAAAGCGCTGGACCGCTAGTAATTGTACGAAATCTCGATATCGTTTACGCTTTTATATTACAATACATCTTTTTAGGAATAACCCCAACGTGGTGGAGTATAGGTGGAGGGACGGTTGTTATCTCTGCCACTACAGTTCTACTAGCACGTCGATGGGCTGCCATGAGAGCAGAGAAGGACCCTGCTGCCAATGAGGAAGAGATGGTTCCTTTAAACAGTAGTCAGGAGAGATGAATTTTGCCATAAGAGATGAATTTTGCGATAAGAGATGAGGTAAAGCCCTTGCTAAGAACCACTAGTGTTTCAAACTAGATGTGAAAGTAATAATGTTTGTACTAAGAGATGGTAGCCATCGAATCAACTACTTATGCGGCGTAACTGTTTTGTATTATTTCTTTACTACCCTCAATTGCTTTAATGTGTTTCTCCATAAAATTCAAAGCTGCACGTTTTCTATACTCAAATATACTGGGGCTCACCTTAAATAATCTCATTTGATATTGACACCAGATTAAGCCCAGAGCGTCTCAAGAGCCTATGGTGTATATGGAGCAAAGTGCCTTTCCTAATGGCAAAACACTGAGGTTATTGTACGAGGTAGCAGAGTCCATAGCCCCAGATTTCTAAGACTGAAGAGGGATTTTATCCACAACCACTAAGTCGTGACAAACGCGTAAACCACTCTACCATTGTGGCTCTGAGCCACCTTAAATGGTAGCTACGAAAGTAAATAAAGATTCGGCTAATTTATTGGGCATGGGATGGTTTCGGGAAGTGTAGGCAAATAGGGAATAAAAATCATACCAGAGACATTATTGAGCGCTTAACAGGGACGGCTTTTTATACAAGGGTTTGTTAGAAGTCCCGTGTTTTGAAGTGTATCGTTTAGGCCTTCTTATGCACTTCCTATGAATTATGTCCAATATGAATCGGCTTTCATTACATAAAGACTGGCAGACATTTCTTCACATCGCCCCTTTGTTCTAGTTCATACCACACCTAAAAAAGACGTGTTTTTAACCTCTATTCTGCTTCATGTGGCACTCCATAATCCTATGCGTTACAAGGTTAGCATCAAACTTATTTTTACTCTTCCTAAACAGTAACTCCATAGTTCAAGGTGTTCCCTATTAAACTACTGGTTTGCACATCCTAAGTTGTAATAACAATGAATGCGCAAGCAACATACTCAACCATTTTTATCCACCATCTTCTCTACTGTCAAAACAGCTGATTTTTCAACATAATAATCTTCCTAGTAAATCTGTACTTTTCGATATCACTCTGCAACACCTTCTGAACATTACTGCTTTAAAATATATTCTAATATTTTGGTATTAGTTTCACGAAATGTGTTGATTCGCAAGAGGATCACATTTGCATCAATCAAGGAATCGAGGATCACCATTGCTAGTGTCTGTGAAAACAGAAAAAGAAAATTTTATTGACATGGCTTCATCCAGAAGACGTCTGTAGGTCACCTCCAGATTTTTATTGAAAATCTGTGAGCTCAGTTGAGCCAATTTTCAGTAACAATTCGTAGATGACCTGAAGAAGTCTTTAAGAAGAAACGTTGTCAACATAGTTTCCTCATTTGGGCATTTATCTACTACAACTGATGATTGAATAATAAAATCAGGCCAAAATTTTTTGGTTGCAACCAAACAGATACCATGAAATACCGAAAATACGCCCCCAAATACAAATATAAGCCCAAGACTGACATTTGGGATTCTGTATGTTGGATCTGAAATTGGTAGCGCAGAAGGCAATGATACTGAATGAACATGGACAGAGTACATATAGAGCCTCTGTATTTACTTTTGTTCTTTTGTTGACATTAAATATTGTTAATAGTCTCTCTGATCGAACACCGAATAGTGACTTTTTTGGAATACACAAGTCACCTGTTAACCCAAAAGACCCTCCGAATATAAGCCCTCATGTTCAAAAGCCCCCCGAATATAAGGCCAACAAAAATGCTTATAAACCTCTATAAGCCCAGGGCTTATATTCGGGAGTTTACGGTATATACAGGTAGGCCTCGTGTTAAACAACATTTGAAGGACGAAGAAAGAACTGGGTTTTAAGTAAAAAAATAAATGAGAGAAAACGCAGATCATTTCAGCACGTGCACTGAAACGTAGCAGAAACTGGATTCTCTGAACATATGTACCGCAATGCTTTTTTCTAGAACAGAAGAATTTTAAGAGACAAGGTTTAATATAGCAAGAGTATAGATAGCAAATAAGATGCTGAGAGCTTTTCACTGCCAAAGATTTAAGAAAATATGTTTACAAGTATGACTGATTAAATTTTTTGCTTTGTATGCTAGTTAATGGTTTTTGAATTTCTAAGGAGACACAATACCATGCTACTGTTACATTTTTTATCAAATTGAATTCAAAATGAACCTGTTTCAAATATTTTCTTGACGCTCGGACAAATATATCTTGCCCTTTTTAGGAGCACCGAGGGATACAGGATCTTTCCTTTCTTTAAGTAATTATGTTCTGTGGCAGGGTTATTTAATTAAAAATTTTAGTTCGGCCGAATTCTGGACCTTAAGCCGGGTCAGATATATTAAGAGGTCAATAAGAAGGTAACGGCCAAATTTCAAAACAACACTCACTTAAACTCTCACTACCCGTTTATAGTCATTGGACACGTTGGACGTATGTGTATGACTAGCAGCTTCCGCCAAAGATTGCCACTTTACATGGTCATCAGCCGTACCTTCTGTCATATTCAGTCTCTTTACGTCAGCTTCAATTAATTGCTTTCAAGACTTCCTTTGTCTTTCACGGCCCCTCCATCCCCGTACTTCCAGAGACATCCACCGTTTGATCCACTAAGCAGATCGTTTCACATTAACAAACCATCGCAGCCTGCTGCATCTGAGAGCACTGTCCAGGGGTTCTAGGTTCGACAACTCCAGAAGTACAGAAGCATTGACTCTGGTCCCCCCTTTCACGTGACATATCCATAGAAGCATGGCTCATTCTTTTAGTTGCAGATGCTGAAGATCTGCATAGTGGAGCGCATAGTATTCTGAGCCATAAATCACTGTGCTCCCCACACAGGCGCGCGCGTTAATATAAAATGACAAGTGTGAATAGGTAAAAATACAGAAGCAACACCGTTTTCGTTCAAATTTACAAATGCATGATAAAACAAAGGAGGATCAAACCTAGTCTCCAGAAATGTGCTTTTCTTTGCTTTCGGGATGCAACAGGAGCTGGGTTACTCGGGTATTGCTTCAGGTACTATGTGACACGCAGCCTGCTAATTGAATAGGCCTGTCGCATGGCATGAGAGTTCTTGAATTGCCACAAAATCATATGTATAAACTGACGTGCCTACACTTGGTCTCTAATAAATGGTGGAGGAGAGCGTTCATTAATTTTTGGAATTTTTCCAATCCCCTGGGGCCTATTAGAACCCCCTGCATGTCAATTTTTTGGGAAATCTGCTTTGTAAATTAGTGGGGTGTAGACGTAGTTGGGAAACTGCGCTCAAGTGCAGAGTCAGAAGATCATGCTTACTGTACAGTCGGTTTGTTATACAAATGGCTTTATTTATCATGCATTCAAATCAAACTCAGCCTTTACTCTGATTAAGTTCCTGCGTTATCACGAGGAAAGCTATTGTCTATTGAACAGTCGATTATATACGCTGCTAAGTAGAATGAAACCTAATTGATATGAATTATCTTCAGAAAATTCCTCACACCCCGTTTATTCCAACCTCCGTTTATTGCTTTTCAAAAGTGATTCTAACCCCTCCCTCCCCCAGTTATTCTAGCCCCTCCGTTTATCAAAGGCCAAAGAGTATTTGAATTTCTAAAAGCAGGCAACAGTGTTTCATACTGATAGTAACTACACATATCCAAAGGATAGTATCTGTACTTATCTAGACGGATCTTCTGTTTCTTTACTCCTGTTATGTTTACGACACTTTTGCTTTTTTTTAAAAAGAAAACAAAAGTGTAGGCACTTGCTTCATAAGTTAAATAACTCTGATAACCCTGTTTCATGCCATACGACGTAAAACAAATTCCTACGTTTCCTTGACTTTCTCGTTTAAAAATACAAGCCCTTGCTTTTGGTATTAGTAATTGCAGAATAGCGCCCTATATAGAACAATGCATACGCGTCGACTAACTTTTAGGTTACTAGCAAATAGGCGTTCTCCTTTTCACGTTGACGATTTGGAAGCTGAGGTCACCCAAACACAGAAGATGCTTTTCTTCTCCAGAAGAAATTGGAGTCTTAAAGTTTTTGGATCTCTCTCCAAAGCTGCGCTACCGATACCAAGACTTCCATAACATTAAGAGAATATTAATAGTTATCCGATAGCTGATTGACAGCCAGTGTAAATGATGCAAAGTTAGTATGGCTGGGAGGTATGGCGCTTGCAGGAAACAGGGTTTGCGACTCTGTCATTAAGAATATAGTACTCAATTGTAATCGGTGCAAAGATGGCATGACCTGGAGAAAGTTACGGTCGCAGGCAACATGTTTTAAATCTGTATCATGAGAAACCAGGCCGCTAAGAATACTCAAAAGAGCAGCCTGGGAAATCTTCATACAGCCAATCACAAATACAGATAAAAAATGCCAGTAATTGGAATTAGAAATTAGAATTCTATTCCAACAATTGAAAACATTTCAAAATCTGTTCCATGGATAGCTATCAAATGGTCGTTAAGCCCTTAGGTATTCATTATTTGCAATTTGTTTATCTGAAATTTTCAAAGCTTGTTATCTACGCTGTAAAAGCATTGATATAATGATCAATATAATATAACAGAACAAGTGGCAGACGCTATGTGTCCGCGGTATAGTGCGTAAGAGTGAAAAAAATCTTTGAAGTTTTTGAAGTTGGGCCATTCTTATATAAAACATGAATCTTTTTGTCAAGCTTGAAAATCATCCATAACGACAGAAAACTTATAAACTAGCAACGAAACTTTGTCAGGAAATATTATGGGCTAGCTAACTATAATACAAGCACCATAAAGACATTATGGTAGAAGACAGAAATTGCCAGACAATGGTTTTGCCAATAAATTCTGGAGATGAGAAATAACTAAATTTCTAGAGATGAATTATAAGATTCTGTTTTATAAAGCCTAAGATTACCTTAAGAGCTCAAAGTTTAAAAAATCCCTAAAATAAAAAAAGTATGATTTAAACTCCATATTGTTGTTGAGATAGTTGATCTTGTAAATACTAATGAAATGCTGAGAGAGACATCTTCGTATGATGATGTTTATAACGGTGTTTATGGGCCTCCATATGTGTTGGGTTTGTGCTTTAACTGGAAGGGCGTATAGGAATATAATAACTTCGTAATAACCTCATCTATTTGGAAAGTTTTCTTTGCATTGGAAAGTATAGTTATTGCAATAATTTCCACTTTAAAAACTTTGCATTGTAATATTGTAATATTTTAACTCCCCACTTGAGTATATTAAGTATTATGGAAGGGGATATCTATTAACTGCGCATGTCCAAATTTCACAAATTAATGAAGATTGGAATAGTCATAGATATTTTTCCAGCAAGACTTTTTCCTTGCTACTCAACATGGTTGGGTTAGAACTTTAGCGCCCAAAGCGGCAGTTTTAGGTGTTGTATGACTTGGCAGATATTTAACTTTCAGCTACTAAGGTTTAATGCAACAACTGACATTGGTTTTATCACTGTTTTGTTTCGTTTTGTGCTAATTATGCATAAGAAAAGTTTTCTGTTTTTACGATAATTCACTTTGGTTTTTTAGGTAACACGCCTTCAAGGAAACTACAATTTCCACAGCATTTCATCTTATTGCAACACTTTGTAAGGTATTATGTACACTGAAATTTTACAGGGCTAAAGAACCTTTCACACCATCGTACGAAAAATATCTGTCAATAAAAGTGAGAAGCATAGCTGCAAATGAATACAAAGCTATACTACGGCGAGGAGATTGAAAATGGATTTGCTCGGTATTGACATCTTTTAGACTAACTTTCTACCGTTGCTAGGTGATGATAAATGTAGGTTACGCATCAGACGAATTCTGGATTTGTGTAATATTATACAATAGACTTGGATGGGGCAACTATCAAATCTGGAAAAAATTTTTAATTAGGATATCCTTTTTTCTATTATTATATTATATATGATAATTTACTACGCATCAATTCTTTAAATTAAAATGCCAGAAAAAACATATTGGTTTGTTAATAGAGACCATCCTAGATTTTTGATTACAATTACTTCACTGAGAAGATTGATAAATGCAACCAGTTTATTGGTATCAAGTCACAACCCAGTCAGTAGTTAACTTTAGGGTGTGGAAGTTGCCAAGCAAGCCAGTTCCTTACAAGCTTTGCCCCGATTATCTTAAAAACAAGATAGAAATTGGGCTTGGTGACGTTATCAACCCCGATTTGTATTTAAATTTCGAACCCTACAGGTAGTGACGTACAATATCAAAAATGGGGTGGTAATACATGATCATTCGTGCGGTCATTTCGGTTACAATATACTGCACCTTCATTTGCAAAACGCCAGAACGTTGGAGTACATGTTTGCTTTTCTTTAAACGACTTCCCCGGACCCTTATTAATTTTCGGAAATTCCCCCCCCTGGACCTTATTCGGACCCCCCCCCGCTTATTAATTTTGGCCATATCAGTTTCATACAAATGAAATTTATGTAAGCATATCCTATCTATACGATGTTTTTTCACTGATTCCATTTGTTTGAAGTCGCACTATCTGCTTGTGGAACAGTAGTCAACAGGTACACCAAGCACTCAGTGTTTAGGATTGAAATAGCGACATTGTTTCACATTGGAAATGTCTACCATTACTGCTGCAATTCGAATGTGTACTTTAAAGTGTTTCATTATCACTAAATATTTGTGGACGCATCTCACCATAGATTTGCAGATATAGTCACCATGTCAGAAAGAAAATTTGAAAGAGGCGAATTGAAGAAATACTCAACTGAATGATTTTGATAATTTGACTTGCGTTATTAGGTGCCATTCTAAGGATAAATTTTTAAAAAATCACTATGATTCCAGCTATAATACATGGTGGTATATCGATATGGCGAACAAGCAATGTGCGAAAGTTTAGTATTTCTGAAATCCTCCCCCCCCCCCGCTTATTAAATTTCTGATATTTCCCCCACCCACCCCTATAAGGACCCCCCCGCTTATTAGGCACCCAAAAGTAGTTGCTTAGCCTCGATCCTGAGATTTTGTCAATTTTTGAGAAAACTTGCTTGGTTTGCTTGGCTACAGACGAAATTTACTAATTTCCAGACTCACGCATATAAATTACCCTTCGGTTCTTAAAACGTCTCTTTTGGGCAGTCGTAGTAGGGTGGTATTTTGGCAACGGATTTTTTCAAAATTGTATGGATGCATCACGCATATTATATTGTTACAAAAAATGTTCCATGGCACAACTGACGTGGTGCATGTATGTGGTGCATGTATGGTTCTGTTTGCCCATGGAATTCCAGAAGATACAATGAATGTAATTATGGTACCTGATACTAGCACAAAAGCAAAAGTCAGAGATGGTAGTTCGAATAAATTTATACTTCAGAAAGTTCTACAAGGGAACACCTTAGCTATCTTCTTACTCATAATACTGGATTACACCGTTCGCTTCAGTCGATCTGAATAAACACTTTGTATTAAATTTTGTGAAAAAGGGTGCAAAAGATGCGACCTGTTAGAATGAAATGCTGAATACACAGATGATGTGGCAATCTCTCAGCTTGGCCCCCTGATATGTAGTAATATGGCACGGCATACAGTCAACAGAACAGAGGGGGTGAAATAGTACATCTCCTAGAGTCTGCCACTGACAAAATACTCTTGGGTGCCTAATAGACGGGGGGTTAGAATAAACGGGGGGTTGGAAAATTCCAAAAACTTAATAAATGGGGGTGTGTGTGGAATAGCCGGGGGGTAGAAAAATGACTGAAATTGTAATACACGGGAGGCCTGGACAAAAAGTGTAAAAAAATGAAGTTAAGAATCAATGTTTAGAATCAACTGCAACTTCCTAAACGTAGGGTAATACAACACAAACAAAAGTAAGTTTTTCGAAGTCATGGTAGTTCCCTACATGCCTTCCAGGATTGTAAAAATGTTCCCCTCATCCTCCTTTAAAGGCAATTGTTATTGCTTTTATCTGTAATGTGCATCTTTACACTTCTTCGAGCCTCGTAAAAGGTTGCCTTTATCTTTTTCATGTGTGGTTTTCATAATGTGATAAAGATATTGTTTTACTTGCCCGCCAAAATACCTCCTCAAAAAATTGACATTGGTGGGCTATTACTTAAAAATTAATAGGCGGGGTGGGGGTGGGGGTGGAATAAGATCTATTAGGCACCCGAGAGTAGGTTGGTTGGGCTTATGAAGTAGATATAACTTAACATACAAACATTGGATATGTACTCAGCAAAGATAGATTGCAGAAGCAAGGAGTACATTGAGGATGCTTCAGCACATTTTGAAATCAAGCCTGAGAGAAGACCTAAAGAGAGGTATCTGCAAAGTGACTGTCAAATCAGTACTATTATATGGATCTTCTGCCTGAACCCTCACAAAAAGACTTGAGATGTCAGATGCAAAAAAATGTTATGTTCTGTACTTAAAATCTCTTATGAAAACCATCCAACATATTAGAGAGGCTGGACAGAAGTCCTCAAGATGTTGTTATGACCATGGGAGAACAAAGAACTACTAGTTCTTGGACAAACTCCCGCTAGTCACTACTGTAGAAAAAAACTTTGACACATGTAAGTGATCCCATACCATGGCAACCAAGGTTTGATTACACTCTGATTGGCCACACTCCCCTTTGCAACAAATGCCCCCCCCCCAATGACCAGCTTTCTGAGGATTTCAGGTACAAGCATGTCCGTTTATCAAAAATGGAAAATCACAAGGGCTGGTAAAGGAAACTGGCATTGATTTAGGGGAGACACCCAAGCTGGTAAATAAGTAAGAAGCAGCAGCTCTGAATGTTTGCACAGTGCCAAAGAGCAACATATGCTGATGTAGTTTTTGACAAAATCTGGCCATGGTGAACAGCTACTTCAACACAACATCTAAACATGTGAGACAATACCAGGCGTACATGACTTGCCCATAACAGTACCATGAAAGAAATACAAAAGCCTGGACCTACCCTTGAAATATACCCTGGTTTTAGAAAGAAGTTAGAAGACATAAAAAACTCATACTATAAATTCAGTCTGAATGTTTTCAAAAATATTTTGGGTGTACAAAACTTACAAATTGTATGACCTAGCACTGGTCAATGGTGGACTATTTACAAATTTTTATCATTACATAATATAGAAACTAAGAAACTCCAATAACACATACATGTGTATTTAGAAATAACAAGAACAATTTTACACAATAATCAAGCAATTTGATCCAAAATATGAAACTAAGTGATCACATTCCTGTACTGAAATGCTTCATTTAAGCTACCAAGATCCTATAAAGCTAAAAAGCTGGTACTGGAACTTCAGGGTAATGTATACAATACCTAGTCTGCAGTACAGGCAACTCTGTCCTTGCGGCCAGCTTGCTATTATGGGCAGCTTTGAAATGCGGGCACAAAAGCAAAGTCCCAGCAAAATTTGTATTTAATTAATGTTAAAAAACTCTGCATTTAACGGGCAGCTTTGAATTGCGAATTACAGGCAGTGATCGGCAGTCCGTGGCTATAAAAACACTGTGTATTACGGGCAAGCAATGACATTCTCGCAGGACTAGAAGTGTCATCAACATGCCGCAACGACCGATGGACCCGTGTATTGGTCCCTTGTTAGAGTGACTGCAATGAGTTGCTTAAAACCTATCATTTCTGTTTAACACCTGATGTTGATTTGGTTCACACTTGATTTTGATTTGCCAGCTTAAGCTATTAGAAAAGAATGATGCACATTTTATGAAGCACTGTACCGAGGGAGTCGACCATTTAACCGGTCAGTTTGTCGACACTCAGATGCATGCATGGCAGACAAAGATCAGAGATTTGTTTGTTAAAAAGTGAATTAACTTTTTGTTATCCAGCATATTTACATTATTTTGTTATGTTTTAATATTTTGTTACATAAATTT
>JAAAKM020003956.1:0-12074 GCA_010016025.2 Alatinidae sp. Z8VKAUB7J3 | reverse complement strand
AACTCTGGCCACGGCCTGGGACCGGGCAAGTTCGTAAGGGGTACAAAGCCAGTGTAAGTGTTAGAATAGCAGTTCTCAACATGGTTGATACCACCCCCTGTGGGCATTGGAAACACTCACGGGTGTGATGAAAGAAAATTGGGAGCATAATAGACATTAGATTTCAGACAGGGAGTACATCTCTGATTTACATATTCTATTACATTCTATAGCGTACTTCATTTGTATATTGCAGACACCAAGTTAAAGCTGTGCGATCGTTTCATCTTAATAACAGGGGCGGCGCTGGGGCTGAAAACAACTGGTTTAGAACACTTTTTAGGGGCTTCCAATTGTACCCTTAAAGGTGACCCCTTTGGCGGCCTGGTCGTATCGCCCAGGTTAATTATACTTTTGCACTCCTTCATAAATTGAAAGGACCCACTACCCCTTCCCCAGAAAAGCAACCATTTTTTCATAAAGTGAAGTTTTGAGGGGGAGTTACTAGAGTATGACGATGCTGTTTCAAGGGCAGCAAAGCCCCTTCCTTGTGATGCGTCCATGACTCATTGAGGCAATCATGCATAACATCTCCAAGAGAGATTCAATTGCCTTTGTATTTTATTATGTTTTCAGCTCAATGGTTGTCAAACAAAGCTGGAAACGAAATCGCTGACAGCAACTACAGAAACTATCCGAGAAAGAATTCAGCACAGGAAGCTTGCTTAGAACGATTTTTGACCTGAAAGATTGCTATCATCACTCGAACTAATGGTGTAGGAAGCAGATAGAAGTTGACAGGGTTCCAAGATGAGGAAAGACAGATCAGAAGTTAGCATTTTTGTCAAATACTCTCTGTTTTTCTTGAACGTCCTGTTCTGGGTGAGTGAAAGAGGCCATTGCAGTTTGTATAGTTAAGTAAACAGTACTTGATGATCAGAGGTGTTTTAGGAGGAGATTTCCATAGTTTTGAGGACTCTTATCTTCTAGGTACATTTGTATCGTAAAAAGTGATGATATACGATCATTTCACTTGAAATTGTTGCTCAATCGACTGGTCTGAGTGTTATCGTAACGAAAATGACAGGCTTTTGATGATGGTATATGACATCATTGCAAAACATGATCATCATGGGCGATCATGGGCGAAAATCTGATGAATTTCGATACCAATTTATAAAAATATCATGCACGAGATACAAGGAAATTTATATTTTATTTTGGGTGAAATAATCCCCATGTGTTAATGATTAGCAGAGGAAGAGATCCGGCCGACGAAACCAGTTTCAAGTCACTGTTGAGCAGCGCAGGTCTGTCTTATTGTAGTTCTATAAAAATAGATCCACTGTCATTTCTGTTTCTCTGTCTGAAAGAATAGATAGAAATTGAGTGAGAAATAGTTCCTGTTAACTGAGAAATAACTTTTAACTGATCATAACTGCTATTGAAGTATCATGTTTGTATCGTTTCAGTTGTATTCTCATATGATAGATTCAACTCTACAGAGCCTAGCTCATATAAACATGATTTCTTGTAAATTACCGGTACTGGTTTGTGATTTGGTATCATCAAAAGGGGACGAAAATAGGGATATATCCGGAGGTTTCTCGTGTCATATCATTTTTGACTGGTAATCTTGCTAATCCTGTATATATTTTAATGGAGTGAACTTTGGTCAGTAACCAGATCTGGGGCAAAATGCTAATGGCCTGGCAACTGCCAGTTACTTTGTGGTGTGTCATCTTACAAGAATCAAGACTGTTCCCCCATTAAATTGTATAGGCCTACTTATCACTGCTTCAATGTCGTAAGCAGATAGGTAAACCATTTAACTGTGTAAAAACATGTATGTAATCGGTGCAATTTATATATACAACTTAAGGTAGTCCAGTCATTGAGAGCCCCATACTCTGTGTAGTGTCACACAATGGTATATCATGATGCATGTTATTGCCTTATTGTCATAGAGATTCTAATCTCATTTTAAACAACTTCTCACAAATGGGCTTTTCAACCATTCAGCCATTATTTCAGCTCAGAAGTAAAAAATCATATAGGAAGTATAAAGTACGTCTAAATATGTGACAGACACACACACATAAACACAGGCACACACATGTAAAAAATTGTATATTTACATTTCAAGGAAAGAATTATCTCAAAAGGTCAAAATAATAATCTTATTTATTAACTTTAATGGTATTAACTTCGGTCAGTAACCAAATCTGAGGCAAATTTATAATTGTCTAGCAACTCTGATGTCATTAACAGCAAGATAAACCGTTTAACTGTGTAAATGCAGAAATACATTTGGTGTGATTCATATACACAATTCAGGGCAGTCCAAGCTATTAAGAGCCCAGTAATCTGTCTAGTGTCACACAATGGTATGTCATGATGCATATCATTGCTGTATTCTAAAAATGTAAAGAAATATAATAATGCTAATCACATTTAGAACAATTTCTTGCCAATAACTTTTCAACCATTTAGACATTATGTCAATCCAGAAGTAAAATAAATCATACAGGGGGTATTATTATGTCACAGAAGCATGCACATGTATAGGGCCTATGTAAGTATTTATTTACATTACCAAGAGAGAATTGTCACAAAACATGGAAAGTAAAGTGTTACTCTTTGAATATTGTATATTAGCACACACACACACACACACACACACACACACACACACACACACAAATACCAGCTCTTTATCGTAGCAAGGTTTCTGGTAGTCTGAAGAATGAAAGTAAATTCTTGCACTTGCTTGTGGGAACTCAACTGTGTTGGTGTTATTGTCTTTAAGTTTTAACCATTGAGTTTACTCTATTGTGTTGCTCTAGTTACAACTAAAACTATGAAGATAATATAAAAAATGTAGAAGTAAAGTTAGAACTTACATATATGCCTATATATATGATAGCTATATACATATATATGTACATATGTAGCTATCATATGAGTCAGTTATTAATAAGAATATGGTATCGTACAGTACTGGTGAAGGTCAATGGAAAATCCCACCACCAGCCTAATTTTATTCAGTTTTGCTGTATAGCTTCATCAGTGCAATTTCCACATATCTGTAAGCCCACAATGGGTCCATGAAATATTCTAGATTAAATTTAGGCTAAGACTTAAGGAAAAGATAAGGCTCTTGCAGGTCTATTGCAGGTGTTATTTATGAATGTGAAATTCATACTAAAGAAATCTTTGGATTAAAAGTTTGGGGAGCAGGATTGATACCTAAACTTCTACTAATTCACAAACAATATGAAAGTGCATCCCTGTATGAAGGTGACAAAAATAAGAGGCAGATCCAAATGCTACCTGTTGCAAGTAGTTACAGTGCAGGTTATGTAGGACATCTATGTCTTCTAAAACTATCTTGGCTCCAATGGGTTTAGCTTGACTTCTGATCTTGAACTTCTGAATGTTTTTCTTTACATCATTATACCATCCAATCGTCACCGAGGCCCTAAGTTTGAGGATCAAAAGGGAGCACCCCCCTACCTTTTTAAAATATTTCAGCCTAATCTGCACCCCAGTGAATCACCCCCTTTTTGAAATATTATTTTGTTCTGTGCCCCCTGCTCATGACCTAGCTTTGTCACTCTCCTCATCCTTATATTGCCAATCATGATACATCACAATTGTAAAGCATTTGAATTCTTGACATATAAACTTTTCAAATGGTTTCAAACAATCTTATCTTAATTTGGATAATATTTGAACGAGTGGATGTATCACCATGACCAAATATGATAGTCTGTTTCATGGTTAGTTTAATGTAACTTGGGCTAGTGACATCATTGATTGTAGTGAGCGTAGACTATGTAAATTGTAGCATTGCACTTAATCACTGTGTATCTTTATCCCTTTCACCTTGTGCCCCCTGAAGATGATGGAACCTATTGCTTTGTTGTATCACTTTTAAAAATAGCACTACTTCCAGTGGCCATGAAAGTCAGAAGCTCTATTTTAAAGCAATGGGTTTTATTCCAGAAAAAAAATGTGTTCATTCAACACATTTTTAGAAATAAAAATGTGTTCATTCAATTTTCCTTAGATTTGAGTTACGTCACATTGATCAAAGAAATGCCTTAATTCACTGACAATTTTTGAGGCATTGAGGACCGTCAACAGTTGACGTTTGCATGCAAATTATACAGACAGGAGCTAGGAGAACTCGAAACATTGCTTGTACAGACAAAGTGAAGGAGAGGCACCCTAGCGGCCATGAAACATATTTGCGATATATACAATTTTCTGTTTTACAGCCCTAAGCAACCAGGTTTCTATTCATTGACCTTTCCATGCTAGAATAAATTTTGGAGACCTAAACCTGCTCGTCTGAAAAGATTTTCTAGCAGGAACTTTGTGAGTAGGCTGAACTCAATAGTGACACTTCGGTGAATGCACAAAAGTAACAAATCTTTTAAGACATATATAGAAATATTTCCTTTCTTTTTAGGTTGTATTGTTGTTTTAATGCCATAGAACCATTCACTATTTGGTTGACACTAGGGGTAAGTGCTGTGGCAGCTGGTAGGTTCTGTTGCTGGGTGGACAAAATTTCTACATAAAGGGGACCATACCTTATATTTTTCAATTTAGATTTTGGATACAGCCAACACTGAAAAAATACCCCTTTTTGTTCTCTTCCCCTTCATATTCCTAAATTTCCCAACACAAGACTCAAACCATTGTTGGGCCACAGTTTTTGAGTTTTTGTCCAAGGGATTTTCACCAAACCAAGAGCCCCCCACCCCCAAATGATGTCCAGTGAACCATTTACTCAGTCTAGGATGTAACCAAACAACCAAACAGTTAATACTTGGGCTCTGTTGCATTTATCAAATAAAGTGCATTCACACCCAAATTTATTTATGTATCAAATTTATTGTTAAATGATAATATCTTGTAAAAATCTCAAAAATTGACTCCCTCATCCACTGTGTTTTGGTTTTTCCATGTTTGCCAAATTCCATTCTCTTTTAGCAATGGATACCCTTCAAACATAATGTCAAATGTCACCCCTGAAAAAGGTGGTATATATGTACATGGTATGGGCCTACCCCTAAAGGGGTCAAGGTAGATTCACTAGTAACACTTAACAAACCATACCAACTAAACAAAGCCTAAAATTCTTTATACCTGGAAAGCCTGTGCAGACCTATATTGGTAGCTGAGGTCAAGAACTGATGTAAAACCTATCCTAATGTGAATTCTCCTCTTTGAAATGGTGATGCCTTGTATTCTTTGCATCCCAGTCGGGAAGGGTATATAGGTTACGTGATCGATGTATAACGTATGGTACTTCGATGCGCAATGGTAGCAGCAAGGCTGTAATTGCTGAATATAGGCGGAGAGGGAAAATCCCTATCTTGCAATCATTACATCACACTGCAATGGATGATCTAAGATTCAGGACAAGTATACCATTTAACACTCAGTAACCACCGAAGTTCCTTGATCAAAAGACTCAGGGAAATTTGATGTTCCTTGTGGAACAAATAGCATTTTAGTAAGAATGTTTTGATTCTGATTTGCCCCCCAAGAGCTTCTTTTGTAAATTCCTGGTCAAGAATACAAGATGCTACTCACAGAGGAAATCAGTGATAAAAGGGTCTGGATGCCAGGGCAAAATTTGAAATGTCCTCCCAATTTTTTTCCCTGTTAGGATTGCACATAGAAGACACCTACTGATCAAATATTGCTTGAGAACCATTGGTGCGACTTCACCAAGACAGCTTCAAACGGAAGTTGTCAGCTGCAAACTTAATTGATACTTTTTTTTATGTCCCAGATGCCACAAGTTCCCTTGTATATACTTGTTTCCAAGCAAAATAGGTCAAGAAAACACTAAAAGAAATTTTAGTTTCTTTATTTTATTTTCCCCAATATCTAGATTCTGCCAGGGGGTGCCCATCTGCCCACTGCTCATCAGGGGTCTTTGATTGAGAGACTGCCCATCTGCCCATAGGCATGAGCTGCCCCTGAGTAAGTGTCCTAAACATACTGCATTAGTAAGCAAAGGAGCAGAAGAAACTAAATAATCCCTTTGGCAAATCTGTGGCAGATTATGTTATTCTCATCTGTTTTGTCATGCGTGGGCATCTGTCGATAGGGAGAGGGGACATGTCCAATTGACTTTTTGAAGTGTGAGACAATACCTTTTTTTCTCCCATTCTTAAAGTTTTTGGGACAGATTTTGGTCTAAAAATGCATGACTTCATTGGCACCTTTTTGACAACAGAAAATTTAGTTCTTAAACTCACAAGTTGCACTGGGATAAACTTATATTAAGTATAATAAAGTGTATTGCACAATTCATACAGTCTTTTTCCCAACTTTGGTAACATTGTGTTATCACTAGATTTATGTACTTTTATTCATGTCACTTACAAAAGTTACACACCATTAATGAACATCCTAGATCTCCTTGGAATTAGTTACAGAGCACAAATAATTCTAAAACTGCACTTGATAATGCCAAGTGATAAAAAAGTTTCTGCAATCTGCCCCAACCTACCCTCACACTTCTTAACACTAATCAACATCAGTGTTGGCATATTCCATATTAAACATCTGCTTTGTTGAAAACAATAGATGTTACCCCTGAATTCTTATACTGTCGTGATAACCAGAGCCTCATTCATGTGGAGAATCAGTTCTGTAAGAGGGAAACAATAAATTTATATACTAACTTGCTATCTGTACTTTAGCCCTACAGTTCATATTTTTCTCACATTACTAATGGTACACGATCACTTATATACTTTGTTTAATCATTATTGCAATTTAGATAATTAATTTTCTTTCTAAAATTGCAATGATAGTTTCTTTAACTTTTGAAACATCTATTGTAGACCTATTGTATTTCTATCCTTAACTCACTTTTCTTGTTTTGATTTTCTTTGCAGATAATTGGTGCAGTATGCATTGGGTGTGGCATTTATGCCAAAACAATAAAAGAATTAAACAAAGTTGTTGAAACTGCTTTACCATGGTTTATGGACCCCACTATAATCTTGATAGTAATTGGTAGCATAATATTTTTATTGGCATTTGCTGGATGCATTGGAGCTTTAAGAGAAAATACTTGTATGCTTAAAACGGTGAGAATAATTTTGTATCTTTGTATCAAATTTTGGAGAATACCCATTGCAAGAAATTTGTTCTTTGGTGTTAGCTTTAGAGCTACTTTCTGAAGATGTGGGCAGGGTAGATGTTGTTGTAAATGTGCCTGACGGTAAAACTGTTAGGGGAATAAAGTTGACAAAATGCCTTGATACATTGTAGTGGTGGTTTTATCTCAATATGATACCTCGGCATTGGCAAGCATATCCACAGTTCAGCTTGTTGCATGATAATACATAGTTGCACATCTTTATTTTAATATTAATAAGGTCTCTCAGAGGTTCTAAGCACTTTCCACATGATATAACCTATTTTGCAGAGAGGACTTTCAGAGTAATTGAGGATGTGTGCATGCAACCTTCAGTGCCTAATTATTTCATAAATTATCAATAGCCAAAAATTAAGGTATCCCTAATGATACTAGGTGGATTGCTAAAGTTGTCATAGGAATTAACACTGCAATCTACTGACCATAGTTCCAATCACAAAAACTTTTACCATATTACCACACTTTCTAGCACACCCACATATAAGCGCATGCGCTCAAACTCAAGAACAAGTGTATGTGCTTATAAGTGAGTCTTAAAAATATGCTTGCTGGGGGTGGGGGAGTGGTGCTGTAAGTGAATTTAGAAGCTGATAGGCTGATAGGACCTTGAGCTAGTTATTTTAACAAGGTGAAAAGAAGACATAACAGTCATTCATAGTAATGGAAGGAATAGGAACTCATTTAGCTAAACTAACTTTAATGTTTTCAATTTACACAACTTCTATATCACAGTCACCATCTTCTGATGCATCCTCATCTCCATCACTTCTGTATCGCTGTAGTTGACCTCTTGATTGTTTACTTTGCTTTCAACCTCACCCTTGGCACCTTCCTCATTGTCAAGGAGGTTAAGCTCTGCTAGCTCTGACATTATATGCAACACATTGGCTCATCAGATTCTCCTTAAGGATGCGGTGAGGAGTATTAATATCATTTTCATAATCAATATGCCCATTTTCATGGAATCCTTTGACAATGCATACTAACTTGTAGTATCTTCTGCAAAAGTCTTTTCAGCATATGCACTTAAACTTGAGAATAAGTGCATGCGCTTAAAAGTTAGTCAATTTTTTCTGCTTCATTTGGAAACCAAAAAATCCAATTTTTGTGTATAATTGCATGGGCTAGAAAGCAAGGTAATACGGTACTTTTCCAAGTCTTTAAGTCCAATGTCAGTCAAAGCATACTGTCAATATTAGTAAAATGCTGAGAAGGAAACTACAGTTTAGGCAACAGCTCTCATTTTGTAACTGAAATTAATTCTTGTATGAAATTCAATGTATGAGGTAACTTTTTTTGATCCGATCATTTTGGCATTCCATGATGAAAATTTATTTCTAAAACTCAAATATGGGGGTTGCAAAAAACAGTAATTGGGAACCTAGTGCATGTAGTGATGCATTTAATATGTAGTCAATGAAAACTGCTGTTAAGGCTATGACCCTCATCATCAACCCTGGAACCTTTGAGGATCAGACCAAAGTATTGTAGAAGCTCAAGCAGTCTTGTTGAAATAATTACCAGGCTCTCTCTTGTTTCCCATATGTTCAACCTGGCCATGTGAATTTTAAGCAAGGATTACAGGCCATGTATATTGAATGTAGACACCAACTGGATGAGTGAAACATTAGTAGATAGTTCTTACTTTAGTTGTTCACACACTGATGTGTTTCCAATTTATAAGAGTAGGGATATTTGCCTGCTTTTTATATATCTGGTCTGATTGTCATTATCATTGCCATCATTATTATGTAATAAGTGTGGGTAGTCCCAAGTAGAGTCTAATGGTAAAACATTATGTTGATGATGGTGTTGGTTGTCAGTGGAAAGGAGTTCAAGGTATACACTTCAGTCTATACAAAAGAGATTGTTACCCCAGGTTTTTAATGTTTTGCCCATACCCTAATTTTACGAGCATCTTCGAAAATGGTATTATATACAATTGTTTGCCAATCTCTTTCTGCCACTGGAACTTCTTCAAAGATGGTACAATTATCCAGGTATCTGTATATAAGTTTCCAGTGTAAACTCTGTAACAGTATATATAATAATTACTTAGTCCCATGGTTTACCCCTTCACAACTTTGATGTGAACTGGTAATTGTTGTTGCTTTCTTGCACTTTATGAGCAGTGTACAAAAAATCTGCTGGGTATAATTTACTGTTGGATATTTTCAAAGCACAATTTCAAAGAAATGCCCCTCTTTAGTACACATATTAGGTAGCCAATCACTGATCATGCAGCATGGAGTAGATAGTGTATTTTAAGCAGGTCACTATTTTTTTTACTAATTAGATTTGTGGGGGAGGGGGGGATAGGTGTAGATGACATGCTCAATATGTGAAGTGATCAAAGGCTACTTAAATCCTTAAGAAAACTGTGGACAACAATTGATGATAATGTAGAAACAGAGTGTAGAATATCCCATTTCAAGGGTCATTTGAAATGGCAAAGAAAATTGAGAATCAAGGTTACCAATGATGAAATAGTGTCATTGTCAGTTAGAAGAAAATCTTCTTATAACCTCTTTCAGATTGTGAAGCATTCAAAACTGGTTTTAACTTGTAATTGCTGATGATTATATTCTTATGTTGTACCAACTATTGTCTGCTTTCCATTTAGTTTGAGTACACAATTGACATCTTCATGATCCTTGAAATTGCAATGGGAGTTTACATTTATGTTGACAGAGATAGGGTAAGTTCTTTTTGAAATGTTATTTTTTTAAATATGAATGTGTCTTTGTTAGTTAGTACCTCTCTATTATAATGCATGCACCGCTATAGAGTCATTGCAGTAAATTGTTTAGACTCATCATGCTGGGGATAGGTATAAGAACTTATCTGCAGTGGTGTTTGTTTCCACAAGTATTATCAGGGGCTGTAATTGGGTTGGGGTGAGTTTTGTTATATGACATCATACTTGTATGTCGATGTGTCTGATTTGTCTCCATAGTAACATGTTGCATTATCATGGAAATAGCTACCTTTATCTCAGGCAAAGGCCTGCAAGTGGTTAGGAAAATTGGTAGCTGTATGTTCACTAGCTGGAAAGTCTTCTGCAATTTGTATGAATGGCTTGTAATCCACTTATGATGAGATCAGATAGAAAATTTTTATATTTTAGTTTGACATCACACTGCTTTCCAGTTAACCCATCTCCCCGGGGTGTTAGAATACTGCTTCCTGCCAAGTATCAGTATTTGCTGATAAAATAGTCTGAGTTAGCTTAAAATATTACTTACTTATTGTTGGCCAATTATCCTTATGGTATATAATTGGGACAGGTGATATCATGCTACATGATCCTCAATTTGTTTTCCAACTGCCTGAAGGTGTGGAGATTTATAACTTTTAGGAGGATATCTACAAAGTTTATTACTGGGTGCCATGTACTTGCCTGCCAATGGGTTAGTGGCCATATGATAGTTTGCCAAGCAGGTTAACTTGTGTCTCAGTAAACCTAAGCAGCCGATTGAAGCCAGTGTTTCTTTATTTGCACAGAGACCCTAGGCAGTCCCTTATGGAATACTGCACATGTAAGTAAAGCCATACCAAAAATCATTATCAAGAGAGAAAATAATAATCACATGTATATTTCCATCTTCACTCTAGGTAAAAACCACAGTAAAAAATGGACTAAAATCAACAATACCAAAGTACAGAGATGACCCCGACCTTCAAAACATTCTGGACTTCTTCCAGGAAACAGTAAGTGGCTGTCCATACTGAGTTGTCAAATGCGTCTAAATTCTTGGGCAATGCAGATTTACAATTGAATTACTACTCTTGTACCCGGCTTATCTTCTGTCATGCTAACCTGAGCTGCAATTTCAAGATGATGCTTATGGTGTTAATTGCACTGGTTTCAGGGTTTATGGTGGAAGAGGCCCTGTGCTAGATCTCCACAAGCATTGTGGCAATCATGTGAAGCATCTCGAGACTATACGGTCAGTAAGTTATAAACCCTCTGCTGGCGTATTGTCAAGTACTGATAGATGAAACTTTCCCTGATTAAGCATTATATGGAAATTGAAAAAGTGTGCTGCTGATTGTCAGATTTGGAATTGGAATCTCTCAATGAAAGACCTGTGATGAGTATTAGGCATGATTTCAGAACTACCTTAAAAACCCCAGAAAAATCACCAAGTGGCTAGTTGATAAATAAAGAGCAGCTTGGGCATCCAAGGCTGACGCCCGTCAATTTAGGCAACAGGGCTGAGAAGCAAGCGATGAGGCAGGCTCAACGTCTCAGTAGGACCACCTCTCATGGATCTTGGAACGAATTTGTCGTTTATGAGAACACAAGCTACATCCATTCCTTCCTGAGAAGCGAGGTTTTGAATTGGTTCCAAATCAATTTTGCCATCACACTGTTTAGTTATTAAGTCGGTGAGAGACTGCACATCAATCCCATAACTATTATGTTTCTCATGAAGACTTAAACATATGTACATGTACATAAAAAGGGAAAAGTGTTCGTATATATAATCGATTTTCTTGTCCGTTTTGATGTGTTTGGGTCTTGCATGTGAAGCAAATCCAGCCATTGATTTGTAAACAAGACTCGAAATATATGGCATGGAATGGAATTGAATTCATATATACATGAATTTAAATTGTTGTTAAAACTAATACTTTTCAATAACACTATTGATTAATTATTTACTCTAATACTGACATCTTGATATAGTGAGTTCTTTTATCAAAGTTTTTTTATTTTAAAATGCCATCTTTCAATTTCTACATTTATCAGAACTTTGTCAATGGCAAAGGTTTTATTGTGTTAAGTAACGGATTCATTTTGTTTAGCGTTTTCGTGTTACACAGCAATTGTATGGAGTGGAGTAAGACAGCTTTTAGTGATTCATTTACAGGAAATGAGAAGACCGCGCAATTG
>JAAAKM020003954.1:0-12076 GCA_010016025.2 Alatinidae sp. Z8VKAUB7J3 | reverse complement strand
TAGATTGAGTTAAATGAGAACTCAAGCTGCTAGGTCATAGTGCAAAAAAGGACCAGCAGAAGACGTCATGATAAATAATATACTGACTATTTATACATGTAAATAGTATTACGTGCTTGCACATTATTAAAAAATTTATTAAGAAAATTCGTTGAATTCCCGGTCATGAGTCATTAGCGAGATACAACTCTTTTTCTACTACAATTTTTTTTATCTGTTTTCAACTTTCTTGGAATTTGTCTTAGTTGTAAAAGCAATCTTAGAAAGTACGCTAGATAGTTGCTTGTGTCTTGGTTGGTGATTTAATGATGATCTATGGGTGGCCCTCTACATTGCATCTACCTGACAAAAAATTACAGCTAAAAAGATATGAGTAAATCTACAATAGTAGAAATACAAGAGTAGTATCGGATAGTAAATCATTACCTACAGAAATATATAAACAAACTAATTAATGAAAATGTGTCCGGATGCAGTAGAAACAAAATCAACAAATATGCGAAGAAACAAAGTAATCTGATGGCTTTTTCAATATGTTTCATATGGACGATTTACAAGGTTCGTGAATGCAAAGACAAGAAAAGATTAACAACAATCGATGACGACAGAAAATTCCAATGGCTGTCACCTCCTAACTCTTAGTTTACGTAAAACGTAGATGTTTTGGATTGAAGCAGATAGCTATAAAAATATAAAAATAAGATTAAAAATAACGGCGAGGCTGAAATTTTGCTGTGAACGACAGCAATTTAAAGAATCACATGGTAGTATTTGTTTCGACGTTTCCAGCGTAAACTTTTCGCAATTACATACAGTCACATACACTTAGCTCATACCTTTAAAAATGTTATATTTCTTGCCGTTTTCAAAGGTTGCTGCAAAACCTACGTTCTGATGCTCCAATTGTGTTGTCTTCTGGCTAATTTTTATTGCTGCAACTGTAACAAGTTGAAAAATACTTGTTATTTGAGCATTAGTCTATTCAGATTTGTAATTCATTGGTAGCACACTGTACCTATTTTTTGGCAATATCGCTGTCATATTTATTGCTTGCTTTTGGTATTTAATGATATGGATATGGAATAAATTGATGCATGTTTACCTCGTTGCTAATACTATGGCAAGGACTACTGCCAATTGTACAGACAAAACATGCAGCACCTTATATCCGCTATTTCCCTGATATCCGCTTCTCTGATCTGCAAACCTACTCATCCAAGTGTGATCTCACGGGAGCATTACTCTTGTCATGCAGTTTTAGATTAGTCACTTTGATACCGAAAGCACTCTTATCACAACATTGCTAAAGCCAAAAAAAGAATTAAGTATTTATACTTTCTTAAACTAGCTAAGCGTATTTTTGTTCGGTTGCAAGACAAATAGCAGCGACACGCTTACCGTCTTCAACAAGAATAAGCTATCTGGGACACTTGTCATATACTTTCCTACGAACCTGGTGCTAACCAGACGGGAATCTAGCAATCAACATATTCCGCTATCTCCGGTAAAACAAGATTGCGTACTAACATGAGAAAGCAATTTCTATTGATTGCGGTCGCTTGTTGTCGTGTTTTAGTTGATTTTAAGTTTAGCTGAGACCAAGTAAAAACGTTGTCGCGCCAGCGCTTGTATGGCCTTGCTCGCTTTCTCTTTCCTTCCACCGTACCCTTCAGACATACCTTTGATAGTGCGGCTTTAGATCGTTTGATGTCTAGCAATATCTTAACCAAATTCTCTGACATACATGGAATGTGACCAAAGTTTGTACATTTCTCATAATGTGAACAGTAAATTTCTTGCTATTACTTTCTATCTTCTTGTTCATTCTATTTTGTTCCACGTCTTGGCAATTTGTAAAACGTTGTCACTTGAATTAAACATAGAGAATGCTTTCACGTTTTCCTAATTAAAATTGAATCTTTCAACATTTTAGTTACACTTCTTGTTAAAATTTCATATAAAGGAGACATATCTTTATAATAATCATGATTATGATCATCAAGGTCATTATTGCAATCATCATAACCATTTTTTGCATCATAATTACCATTATCCTCTTTCTCTTCTTATCATCATCATAATCATCCTGTTCGTCATCATTGTTATCATCATCATTACTTTCATCATTATCATTATCGCCTTGATAGTTATGAACGTTCTCGTTGTCCTTTTTTTCTTTGTTGTCCTCTTCATAACAACGCCGTTGTCATGCCTATTCTACAAAGAATGTAATATTTTTAAAGCTTCTTTCTTTCAAGTCTATTTAACTTGGTGAGTTTAATTTCTTTTGGAGTTATGGCATCCCTCCCTAGGCAATTATGACAGGCATGACCAACCAATTTCAAGTAAAAATGTCTCATTATTACATGCATGAAACCTACAGTAATGCCACTGCCTGTTTCTCTCTCCAGTAGGCCTACGCTTTTTAGAAAGACGTTGCGCGCCGAGTCAGGTTTGCCACATTATCTTATTCTGTTTTGCCACATCCAATAAGAGGTTCCAAGAAACCGCACATGCGATGATGGATATACAAATTGCAATGGTAAAGTTGCTTAAAGTAGGGTCATGGATGCCCCTATTCAAAAACATAGTTAATGCTTCAAACTATATGAGACATGAACATATTGGAAGTTGCTTCCCGCAATGAAATGCCCCCTCGAGCGTTATCGTTCAGCTGCAATAGTTGTTGGCATAAGGCATGCAACGGTTAAGAAAACTGAAGCTGTCTTCATCACGTGCTGGATGATATTGTTCAACATTATGGATACTCAAAAGCAACAAACAACTCAAGGCCAAGCATTCCCGAAAGCCATGCTTCAACACAAATTATTACCAGTTACTAATGCGAATGAGTAATGCACCATTTCTTACAAGTAAAAGAGGTAAGACAAAACTGATGAATTTCCTCGAGTATCTGCTCAAAATTTAAACGTAGAACATACGCAGAGGCGCTTCCATTTTGAACGCTACATCTTTCTAAAAGCTTCGCGATTCATGTAAGGCATCTCTGGTAGTCAAACGGTAGCTGCGTTGGCATGACAACATCAGACGAAATAATTCTTTAATCTGTCATCAGATCAAAGTTATAGGATTGATGAAATGAGGGGACTGAATTTTCTAATAGAGCTAATTTGTGACAAACAAATAGACCTTCAATCACTTGATTGATGAGTTTGATGCGTATATAATGTTAATTGCCGAGTAACGTGCAAAGCTGTTTTTTATAGAAATATATATTGTGGTGCAAATTGTATAAGTTTGAACGTATACTCGTATCCAGTGGACTACAAATACTTTTAGATAGTGAGAGTGCAAGGAGATTATTTTGAAGAAAGCTCGCGTAGATCTCATTGATTATACCAACCCCCCCACCCTATGGAGGCTCTGTTTTCTTTTGGGAGACAAACACCTTTGGGGGCGGCCCTGCAGCTTACCAGGCTACACTGAGAGAGTTTCCGTTTTAAAGCTGGAAGATTTAAAGATACTCAGGGATATTGTTAAAGGCATGGAAGAGCAGGGGTGTATATCGATTCTCAAACGATAGATAATAGTGAACAGTGGTAGATTGGTCGTCCTTGTAAGTATCAGAAAATATAACATATAGTGCGTTTGTGCAAAAAAAAACACGGTATGTAGTAAAGCAAGAGATGGTACAGAAGGGATCTTTATCGTATCTTTACAGCAATTGTTTGGATAAAGTTGGTAAGTGAAGACATTGAAAGAAGGGACTGGTACCCAGCCTCTCTTCCAATTGCTAACATTACTTACAGCAATCATAAACAACAATAATTCCATATCGCTTCATAATCTTCCTTCGGGGCGAACGAAATCGCTTGATTTCCTTGTATATGCAAGTCCTTTGTTAGAAAAGCTATCTCCCGCAATGCAAAAATAAAGAAAATTATGCAGATACCAAAAAAATAATAATGAATAAATACGGTTGGTAAACTGTGGAGTTATTTGCTCATTTTTAGCAATAAAAACTTTACAGAAACTGATTTAGTACAAGCATATGTGTGGTTGCTAAAAACCCATTTTTTCTGGTTTGGAGATTATCGCAAAGTTACCTCATTAACAATCTGAAATCCCAATCTTTCAAATACTTTATGCAGCCTTCGATGCTGCGCGTAAAGCGCATCCTCTCCTGTAAAGTATATCAAATGTCGTTGCCTATGGTAACAGCGTACAGGGAGCCATGAAAACGTAATGCAATATTTGAAATTAAACAAGCAACTACGGGAATGATGACAATCAGGCAGATGAAGCAAAACAGCTCTTATTTGTTTTTGACTTATGCAAAATTCCAGAAATTTCAAACAGGTATTGTAACAGCTGCAGTTCGATACTACATAGATAGATAGCATTAATTTATCTTCAATTCGTAGGTATTTGCTTAACATCCAAGCAATAATATGTATTTATAGAGAGATTTCAATATTTCTTTATGTTTATCCTGGACTTTGATGCTATCTTGCTTAATCTTTCCAAAATCTGCCAAATTAAAGAAACACATTTTTAGAGTAAAAATAACTTTAAAAAAGACACAAGATAGATCCAATTAAGATTATAAGTGAAACAAAGAGTACGCACATACAATGGAAGTGGATTCATCTTTAAGAAAACAGTAGCAACAAATTGAACGAAAAGAAAGCAAAACCTGTTAACAGTAATTAAGATTTGATCAGAACATATAAATTAGAAATCTTTCGCGGATAGGCACTTTTAATTTTTAAGAGCAGTTACAATATATATCAAAATTGTGTAAGAAGTCTTTGTGTCCATTGGTCTTAATTTTAGATTAGCATAAAATTTCTTCAAAGATGGAGGACCCTCTCGTTGTATTCGAGATGCTCCAATACTGCTAGATATTGAAGTATCTGTTTAAGGGAAATGTAAAACATTACCTTGGAATGATCATTTGGATATGTTTGATAATCAATTCCCGTCAAAATTCCCCTCAAAATACTTTTGTATAAAATCGCCTAACGTTGCTTTCTCTGATTGGATGGGTTTCACAAGCTTACATTACATAGATCATGGACTAAAAACGTGGACTTATTTATATCGAATAGAGTTTTGGAGTCCTGAAATTGATATAAAAAATTAGTACCAGTGTATGCGATAGCACGAGTGTTAAAAGTATACACCTTAAGGAGGGAGCAACTTAAAAATCTCAAATAATGCTAATAGCAATTTATTTAGAACTGATAACCAAAAATTGGAACTATAAAAGTCTCGGTATCTTGATGCAAGAAGATAAAATTAGGCGATTGAAATTGTAAACATACACTGCCAGGATGTAATTATTGTTACAGCGGAGAGAACAGTGGTATATTTGAATTTAGTATTCTGATGTAGTTGTATCATATTTGTAGACAATGTTTACCTTGCAATCTTTGATCTGATAAATAAGACTTACAAACTCAATTTGTTGACTTATTGCAGTTACAATAAGTGTTTTGGCTTCTCATAGCAATACAATCAATTCAAAGGAAACTCCTTACACTTGATCCTTGACATTACTTGGAGGAACCTGGTGGTATGATTATTCACTGTTTGGTGAAACTTTGAAAAGATTGATGTATTGGATACTAAATTTCAATTGGTTTTAGTTAACGGGTTGATTTTAACTAATAAATATACCATGAAAATAAATAAAAATTAATCTTTTTCTTGGCGGTGTACATAAACACGAGGAGAGGTTTTTAATATTGTCAGTCTATTTCCGATGAGTTATTTTACATTATTTGGCCCAATGGAAACATAATTTTCTACAATGGAGTATGTATTTTAAATAGATAATCAACAAAGAGGTCAGCTTATGTTCCCAAAATCTCTTGTTAAAAATACTTAATTCGATTTGATGATACATTCACCTTATCGCAGTATCCTAAATCACAACGTTAGACGTCTCTAAGCGTTGTTAAGATATCGAAATAAACCCCAAACGAATGACATGTTTTTAATGCTCAAAATGATAAGACAATAAAACTTTCTGATTCACTTTTTCTCGTTTTTAACCAGGAAGTGGGGTCAAAATACTAGCACTCTACGTTTTGTAGACACATTTCGAACGCTTAATTAGGCAAAATAGTGAGCACCAAAATAGATACCATATTATCCGCATAACATTTTAGAAGTTAATTCCATGATACCAAAAATGCTCAGGTGTTTTTCACAGACTAAATTTTGTAATTTCTCTGACACTAGAAATCAAAACCTTCAGACAAAAACGAATAATTAAAAGAAATAAATTCTAATTGGAATACTGTCAATGGAATTGCACAATCTTTCTAATACGTGTTTGCTAGCTTTTCTCTCACCTGATCCTTTTATTCTATTTTAATAAACACTTGGAAACTATTGGTGCTAATATTGTCCGATAAAACACCAAACGGTACAAAAAAATGAATCGCTCATTTATTCTTATGACAAGCCTCCAGCGCTGATCTTAACCACAGGCAAAAGATGGAAGCAATAAAGTACAATAGCACCATTTACTGATTGATTTTTGCTCCAAAAGGTCAATTTACTTGTCATCGGGAAAGGACGCCTAGTGTCACTCATGGCATTGTATTGGCAATTCAGCTGGAATGTCTCGAGAGTCGTGACAAGTGCTTTGTTTTGTCTATGGTCATCTCTTTTGTCCTTTAACCTATAGCCTTTTCATCAAAATAATTTTCTCAGGTTCTAGAAATAATAGAATTAGCGTATGGTCCCACCCTCGCATTTGCGCTAATTCAGTCATTAGAGGCTTTCAAACTTTTTAATGTGTTTACTAATTAGGTTCAATTGCACTACTATTGATAGGTCTCAAACAAATGAAACCTGCCGGCCGGTGCGTGGCCTTCGTCTTTTGACCTATCATAGACGACCTCGTGAAGCGACCAATATCGTAAACAGTGCCTATAGCCTGTACAGGGTTTTACGTAAACAAGACATGAACTCTTGACCTTTATCAAAATTTGATCGTGTGAAGCATTGTGAATATTGATCTGAGTTTTCAAGAAGCGTTTTAAAAGGAGGATTGTGAGGAAACAATTTTGGGCAAAATATGTTATCTCTAGTTTTCAAAACATAGTCATGTAGCACATGAAGTGCATCTGGTGAAAACTTTGAAACTTTGAAAGATCATTCATCTTGGTAAAAAGTTGTTAAAAAACTACGGCATCTATAGTCCAAGTCAGTAATACTGCGTTGAAATAGCTGTAAGTTTAGTTGCAACGATACATAAGTTAAGTATAACACAAAAATTAATTTTCTTTTACCCTTAGGTCTCTTAGGTCTCTCACAGTTAAAGAGGCCACTCCACAAACTTACCTCATCTGCCCCTGTCTTGGAACAGTTCTTCCTGCCATAGTGGCTTTCAATTGCTTTCTTTTTATCGGCAGTTTGCCTTAGCTTTTGACACTAGCTACTCAACCCTTGGTCATTCCTTGCCAGAGTTCGTCTCTGCCGTGATGATGACCAAAGCCAGACAATCTCTACCTGTAATGCCATTTCGGCCTCGCCTTAGTAGAACGTCCGCATTGTTATCTAAATTGGGCTAGAATACTCTACGTGTGTGGCTGAGGCATTTCTGTTAAAAGGCCTTAACGTTCCCCTAAACACATACAGGTTAAAAAGGCTTTCAGATAGAAATGATAACGATGGGCAGCCGTATCGGTGAAACTGTCAAAGCTTGTTTCAAGTTATTGTAGCTAACACTCAGCAGCTATCATATTGGAGATTGAAAGGGCTTTAGACGCTTGCAGCAAAAAGAAAATATTTCCTAAAATAGTTTAAAGATACTCAAACATTTAAAGAAGGTTCTAAGATGAATGCATCCAATGCCAACTGCAAGCATGGGTTAGTGTCAACTTTAATCCAATTATCATCGCGTTTCATGACTAAGGTGAGGAAAGGGACACTTTTTTGGCAGCAATGGTTTTTCTGTAATAACTTTTGCATTTATTTGACTTGTGTCACCAAAATTCGGTAAAGATAAGTTCATACTAAGAGTAATTTATCTGTTCGGGTCATCATCAAGCTTCTAATTTATCTGAGAAATTAAAATCAAATATAAAGGTGCATTTTCTGTGCCAATAGAATCACGATTTATTATTAATTATAAGTACAGAAACTTATACATAGCTGAAAATAACCTTAATAGTTTCATATCAGAGAAAACTATAATGTTGGGATTATTGGAGAATTCGAGTTTTGTTTGATGAACGAACCTAATGTCGTACGATTAAAATGCAACGACTTTGCAGGTAATGGATAAAATTAACTGAAAAACTAAGTCTCTGTCAGTGAAGAGCGCAGCATAAGATCTGAATTCTGTTTTGCAGTTCTTTTATATGATAAAAGTTTAACATCATTTCTGAATATAGTCGAGGGGCAAATAACTGCTATAAAAGTGAACGTGACTTTTTTCTTTTAGTGTTTTTTTGTTTGACTTTCTGACTTTTTTATATTTTCTGACTTCTTTTCTGACTTTTTGACTTTTTTTCTGACTTTTCGATTTTTATTTGACTTTTTGACTTTGTTTCTGACTTTTCGACTTTTTTTCTGATTTTTTCCAAATATCGTACGAGAATTTATTCAGTTATTTGCCCCTCGAATATATTAAAAAATCATGGAAAAAATAACGAATCAGATTTTTACTAAACCATGATAAAGGCATCCAAGTAAAAATGATAACTCGTTTACAATTTCCAGTTACACCATAGTAACTAGAAGGGGACTTCGGGGCCTTCAGGGACTTCGGGGACTAATAGTGAATTCGAGTTACTATGGTTACACAGAGGATATAACAAAACTGGTTTAGCGCTCTTTCAGAAAACGTGATCACGCCGTTAATGGTAAATTATTTCAAAACAAATTTTTCTGCAATGCAAAGTAGGATAAAAAAATAGGAAAGGCATACAATTACTGACTGCAACGTATATACATTTATCTAAGGTTTCTATAACCACTTGAAAGTTACGAGGAAAAGACTACCATGGGCATCTCTGGACTTCATGGGGTTAAAAAGATTTCCTGTGAGGTAGAAATTACAAAGCTTTAATATTAAAGCGAAGCGTTGTATGATAGATTTTTCATGGTGTTGCCTTAACTAACCTATGTCTCGTTATCGCCTGATTAAGAACACAGCTTTTAAATCATAGTATGAATTAGTGTATAGTATGCATATTAAGAGAAGCCATGCACGAAAATTTTTGTGAAAGATATGTACAGGGGACATATCTTGAGTGAGCAAGACCGAAGGGCAGAACTAATTTGGGAACAGGATATAAAAATAACACTGTTAAGAAAAATCTTTTTAAAAACTCCTAAAGGCTGACGATATTAAATTGCCTGCGATGCGTTTTGAGCACTTTAGATAGGATGCATTGCTCAGTATGTTGGTGCTAATAGGGTTTTGACTGGCTACATCTCGTCCTGTGGTAAATCAAATTTTTGGTAGTCTTCAACCAATACAACCGATTAAGCACTAGATCCAATTATGTGACATTTCTATTAATATTTGATTGATGCATCCTGCACTTTGTTTACTCCATTTTGTCAAACAAAAGAAGAAAGCAATATATGATAAATAAAGAAGAGGTACATCATGCTTTAGCGAAGACATTATACTAGACGCTATATGCAATCTATTTCATGACCTTCATTACCCATCTTTAGATTTCTGTATGATTTTATACATTAATGTAAGGGACTTGACCCCTTTTCACAGTTAATGCAGCACGTTTTGTGTAGTTTCATAATGAAAGAGAAACTGTGGGTTAACAAAGCTACCCATAAATCATATAAATTTACAACAGAAATATCAACCGTGTCACCATTAAAATTCTAACTAGAAAATAGCGCATTCAGGGCATATGATGTAGCAACTGAGCTAAGGTGAACCTCAATCTGGTTACTTAGTCGCCACTGCTGCTCACAATGGCCTACCTGTCGTCATCTAGCTCTCAATTACCTATGCAGTTAAGACGAGCCTCTCTGTACCATGTAACTTGACTACGGAGGGACTGCCACCTGACCAGCCAATCTGTCTAAAGCACATTATTGCAGAAACAAATTACAAACATTGTTAAATGCATGGGCCCCGGGTATAATCTCAGTGCTGACATATTATGCAGTTCTTTATTAATGTTTACAAGACTCATTATTTTTAATGCCATCATCTTAGTGACAGTCAAAATTGAATTACGTCTATTTTTTGTTGAACGTTCGTCTGGTTTCTGCACAAGGAGTGTAAACTTACACAAATTTGATAATGATAGACACTTGATTTTGTTAAAGATGTGATTTCCACGTAGATTTGAGATAGCAGGTGACGTTACTTTGTCTCAATCCTAATGATTGATGAATTTTGATATTATGATTTGATTTGCATAACTGGCAACAGATGGCTCAGGATAGAAAATGATGGTCACAGTACAGGGAGGGGTTCCTGAAAAAGATATCTACCGTAATGATGATGATGATGAATATGATTTGATTCAATTTATTGAAATTGTTTTGATAATGGAGCGAATTGTATTTGCAGAGCAAAATAAGGACCACATATGACATTCTATCATATTTGTGCTATATAAGTTATAATCAAATACTGTGAGAGGCCTAGTAGCTCCTGGCGCCGAATCAAGTAACCTATGGTTCAAAGGAATACGACGACCTATGTACATAACGCAAATCATGAGTTAAAGGAGGTGAGCTAAAACTAATAAAAACATAGAGTATTAATAAGCTGAATAGAATATCAGTAAGATGACAGTTACCACTTTTCAGTTTTGTCCACGGAACAGCCCTTGTTTACAGAGTTTAAATCATGTAAATTTCAATTGTTCATATAATACCTCAGCCTCTGTACATTTCGTAATGTAACTGTTTTGTGAACTACATGAAAATTTGATGACGCGAAGTGAGTAAATTATTGCCTCCCAACCGAAAGCCTTAGTTCCCCCGAAGGGTACCTATGAATACCAAAGGAGATACCAGCAAAGTCTCTCCAATAATCATAAAAATAGTTTTTATATAAAAATTGAGCTCATAATTCAGACATGACTGTCCAATGTGCCCGTGTTTCATAGTTTTAGATCATATTTTGTGATAGGTATTACCCAAGAAGCCATTTGTGTCCTGAATACATTTGTTATCAGTTACATATGCGAGGCAGCGTTTTCTGCAATGGTGACTATGAAAGCAAAACCCGAAACGTCTGTTATTAGGAGCTACCCCCTGATATGCAACAGTAGTCTTCGCATTGACTGATCTACATTTTTGGTACAATAGTTTTAGAAATACGTTAGCTACAATATAGAATGTGATGCTAAATTATAAATGCCAATTGACATGAAAAGTTTTCCTTTATGTTGCTGAATATGAAACTGGGAGTACTAGATCTGAAATGCGCTATTAAACAACAAGCTAGAACGGCCTTGGTTACCCGGTGGCAACAACATACTCAGCACAGTACTTTCTACGAGACGCTGATAATATTTCTGGAGGTTTACAGTTCTCACCGCTAAAAAGATTCTCTTTGCCGATTGAACTGTAAAGTTAATCTATCAAAAATCTTTAACTTATCTTGCCTGATACCTCCTATAGCGTAGACATTTTTGCAGCAACATTAAGAAAACACTATATTAATAATGTTGCTGCCACCACGTAACCAAGGTCGTGATGGCATGATGAGCGCTTCCGGTTTAGGCGCGTATAGGTCTGTGTTAGCTCTGTATAACTAAAGGGTTATGAAGAGAAAGTAACCACTTTTGCAAAATAATATCGATTTTACTGTAGTCTTTGAAATTGTTGCGTAGTATACGGGAAAATTAGAGATGGTTAAGAACGTAAGGTTTAACTTATCTTTTAATGTCAGTCGCAAAAACGGGGGGACAGGAAGCAGAGGGGGGCATACCCCCAAAGATATGTCAAACACTAATTTTTGCGGTGACCACTATTCTGCTTTATCAAAATTGAAATTGATTGCGACAGACTTGGTATCAGATTCACGGCAAGATATGCATATTGACACGAAGCACCTCTTTCCACAAAATGACAAAAAGGCACCTTAGTGGAATGGGAA
>JAAAKM020003952.1:0-12078 GCA_010016025.2 Alatinidae sp. Z8VKAUB7J3 | reverse complement strand
GAGGGGGTCTATAATTACTTGACATGATGCGAAAAGGGGGTCTATAATTGGAGGGGGGCTATAATTAGAGGGGGTCTATAATTAGATAAAATACGGTATCCTATCGTTTCAAGGCTCTGCAACATTTGGTTAGGCGTATCTGAAAAATCGAACTCCACTCCAGTTTTGCGAATTAGTACAATTCAAGGCAACAACAATAGACGATAGTACGGCAAGGCAACAGAGAGATGAAAGGGTAAGCAAGCCGAACGAAGATTTCAAAGATGGTTGTTGAAAATTAAAAGATATTTCTTAATGTTGAATTTTTGAAATAGATCTTATGTGAAGTCCTTAATTTTGAATTGAATGCCAAAATATAAAAGCTATTTATATAATCAAAATCGCTGCTCCTAAACTTTAAGTTTCAATTTGCATTTTTCTTTTCTGATTTGGCGCATTTAGCAGATAAATTTTCCAAAGTACGACAAGATATCTATAGGATTCTGTTTTAGTGACGTCAGTCGAAACCAATGCCATGCCAAACATCTCTGTCTCAATCAATCGCACAGGACCCCGGTGTAATATAATAACTTGCACATCCGAGTTGCAACAACGAAGGACGGGATTCATATCCTCGTGGTCCAACGTTTTCATCATCGAGCTTTTCATCTGATTTCATCAAGCTATTACGTGACTGTACAAACATTCGAATTGGTACTTAATGCTTTAATGTTATACATATTAAGGTATATGTAATAAAAGCGATAAGTATATCATATTTTTATCGTAACAAAACGTTGAAGAACAGCAATTTTAGATACATGTACGTATAAGTTTTTTATGGATAGTTATTCGTTTCAGTTTAATTGGCTGTTTTCAATAATGAGAAATAGCTTAATTTTGATAAGATTTTCACATGGGGCCGTTCTTCAAGACAAACGCAATTCCAAAAGAGCTGAATGCAACTTTCTCTGAAATCGACATACCGGATGTGATGGTAAATTACGTAACCAACATAAACTTTTATGTTGGTTTTCGAAGTTTGAAGTATATTTGACGCATGGAGCAAATCAGAGTGTCGAAGAAAGCTCTCATGGGACAAGATCTGCAGAGCGATCCAAGTTGTATTCCAGGGTACATTCAAACCTGTTCTCATATGTGGGAACGCACTAGATCTGTGACAATCGACCGCTTAGAATAGGGACGAGTAGCGCGAAATTACACTGTTTGTTAAATTGCTATGGAAAAATGAAAAATACAAGTGGAAATTAAGGAAAGAGATGGAAAGAAATAACAGGGATGACATGCGGGATCAAGGCGTGATTTTCTCGCCGTGAATCTGTCAAAGTTAATTACTTTTAAAAGGTTTCTAGGGCCTTTGTCGTACTCGCAGGGTGCCTTTGGTAATTTCCCACCTTTTACTGTGCCACTGTCAACGATTGAATACAGTAACATAGTTACCCAAAAGGAAGGCTCCCCAGCCTCCCCTTAAAAGTTCTCAGTAGAGGGACTGACTTTTCAGCCATCACTTCCTCAACGGCTTTAATTGCAGGCTACATGTGAAGGCACTAAAGGTGGGAAACGTTCCTGTTACCCTCATTGGGTTACGGAAATGTCATGCTCTTCTTGGATGTACAGTGGACATTCCTTGCCAGGCCTGAAAGGACGCAGTTTTCCCTTACACAATCAGGTCCTAAAGATAGGAGCTGTTGTAAGTATTGTTCGTTGTCTGCTAATTAAAAAGCTTGAAAGACAATAGAAATGCTACCATGAGGCTGTACTTAGTGCATGGTCGTGTCGCCGCGGGAGGCCTTCGCTTTGAGTTCATTTTTCAACCAAGGCACCTCCAAAGCTGCAGAAGGACGACGACGGCCAAAAACGATGATGAAAGTCATGAAGCCGCCGGAAGGCTGATAATCATCGCTTCCATTCATGCTACGCGAGAAAATAACGTGAGATAGAATTACAAGTGAAGAGTACGAGGAGTGCGGCGTAGTTAGGGAGACTTGTTTCGGCCTTCGATTCTGTACAATTGCAACAGGAAACTCACTCATTTCGCCCTTCCTAGTTTAACTGTCTTCATGATTCCACACGGATTGTATTAATGAGTGGAGTGGCTAAGTTACTTTAGCCAATAACTTTACGCCATGTTTAATTGCTTTTGCGGCAAAGCAGAGAAGGAAACCTTTAGGGTTCTCGATTATAGTCATTGCAACTTATTAAATGTTCCAGCGGAAATCTATGAACATGCACCATCGTTAGAAGAACTTTATCTGGATGCTAACCAGTTGAAAGATTTACCGAAGGTAAGGAGATGTTGCTTGTTAGAGTGGTGATCAGGCGCCTTGGTTTTAGATTCGCTAGAGCACCGCGTATACTCGACAGTGAGATGTTTTTCAGTTTAGAAGAAGAATATGTTGGGTGTTTGACTCCTGTTTTGTGAGTGCGTGTAGCCAAGGGACGACTTGTTTACAAATGCGTTCATTGTGATGTTTTGTCGGATTTGGATAGATCTAAAGCTTTTTCAATTCTGACTTACCTCAAACTAAGTTCAGAGAAAGTCGATACGATTATCGACATCCTTACTGAAAATGTCGATGATGCTTTAGCTGAAGTAAAAGTGTCTCACGAGAAGGGTAAGCCGATTTGAACCAGTGGCCGACCGCCACCAATCTATTTTAGAAATTTACTATTTCGGGGAAAGGAAGAAATTCACACGTTGAGAGCTGGACTCAGCTCATTCCATGATGTTGTAGAACATGATTCTAAAATGCCAATTCTGTGCTGTGTCGTGCTGACGGTGTAAATCCCGGAAGTGCTACCCGAATTGCAAAGGTTTATTGATGACATGGTACAAGAATAGATTTGGCAACTGACTTACCACAATGGAGCAGAAATTTCTACGCTTCTCATCCCCAATTTTCATTGATCGCAAGATGATTCTTTGAATTTCCAGCTCCATCCGTAACGCCCATACCTGTCTAAACATCTGTTTTGTACTGACCTTAGTAACACCTCCATTAGTAGAGTTAAAACAGCCAGGGGTTCTATTCTTCGCTACTTGGATTTGATGGAAAGAGTGACTTGAGCATGATTTGTGAAGTCAGTCATCAATACTGTGCTTTGGTATTCTTTTGTAATACGAGATCATTAAAACGTTTCAGCACTGGCTTATATTGGATAATTCTCACCTACCAACAGTGCTCACAGATTTGGTGAATGAGCTCGTGTTCCTCTGATATTCAGAATTGTCTACAAACACATACGCATCTTTCAAAAAAAGAATATGGCTTAGAAGGAAGTCAGTGCTGAGATAGGAACATAGTCAGAATTGTCCAGCACGGGGCAAACCAAAGCTATAAAGTACAATAATATCGATCTTTAATTTACATTGTTTTGTGACTTCATACAGTTAAAACGAAGAAGAACATCCTCTCATGTTTATGCAGTCATTGAAGCTAATCAAGGGAGGATATTTTTAAGACTTCGCAAGTTGTTGTATTTACATTCCAAACTTGATCCATTGACCAATCCCTGTTGGTGAAAATGTAACCCAGATGAAGTCATCAAGTTTTGTTCAGAGAGCCTTAAGAGAGGTTCAAATTGTGTTTTCAGCTAAAATGTTTCGGAATTTAAGTCTTAGTGGAACTTCCTTATCAAAAATGAGTGGATGGTTCTCACTTACTCACTGTGCTCTCTGATCAGGTGGATGAGCTCGTGTTCTTTCCGATGTTTAAAAGGCTATCTTCAAGTATCATAGATTTGGTTGCTTTTCTCTAATTCCTAGGATGTCTCCCAAGCAACAGTACTCCAAAGTTTATTTGTACTAAGAAGTCAGCTCAGTTCGTATTATCCTTGACAATCAACGTTGTTTTAATAACAAAATGTTGGGAATGAGGTTGCCAAATCAAATTTCACATGGTTTTTGATGTGTTCTGTATCCTATCAAAAGGCAGTGACATCCTGTAAACGATATTTCCTATATTTAGTAGCAAACTTCACTTGAAATGTTTTGGTCATTCAGGTTTCATGAAGACTATGGCTTACTCGAGCTTTCAAATCTTGAGATCATCGGCGTCAGACCATTTTAACTTATAATGCTTTAAGACAAGCCGTGTCTTTTATTTTCAGTATTGTGTGGGACCTAAAGGCTGACTTTTTTGCAGGATGAGTATTTGTCTTTGTTCACATTGATTACATTTAACAGCTAAGCAGACTTTTTATCACGAAATGTGTGATTTTCCTGCATAACTTTACATTGGGCTTTCATACTTCCATTTGAACTTGACGAAAAGTCTCTACATACTTTATGCCGCCAAAAATTCCCCTCAAAATTATAACCATGATATAAAAAAAAAATCGATTTCAAGCCCATATACTTTTATTTCTAAGTGCACCACCTTGACCACCACAGTAACTGTTTGTTAGATAAAGAAGTTAGTAATTGTTACAAAATTCTTAGATGAGAGTATTAGGTGTGTGGGTAACTGAGTAATTTTTTGTTAGGAAATGGCAAGTCGCATGGTAGACGTTGTTCAAATGCAGTGCAAATGAAGCTAAAAGTGCCAAATTGGAATTAGAGATATGATGCCAAATATATAGTGGATCTTACTGATTGTTAGGTTTAATGATTCAGTGATAATTGCTGCTGAGAAACTACATACATGTGTATTTTGAATATACCGGTATCTGTTTGGCAACAACTGAAGAGAGTTACAATAAGTTTTGCAATTTTTTGTCCCAATATTTTGTACACTCACGAAGATACATAATCACGAGAGATAAGATTTATATGTGTAAATTTTCTGGAAAGTACTATCAGTATGCTGTTCTTTTAAAACCCAGACAAGCAGAAGGGCTGGAAGAAGCCCAACTTTACCTTCTGGTGTTCAAAATGCCCAGGGTGATTCCTGTGCCAAGACAGCATGCTTCCTGCAAGGTTGTCTTGATTTTGTGTCCATTACAAAGAGCTCAAAGCCAACACTTTTATATGTTTGCATGCATAGAATTATAAATACTACAGCAAAGTGTGCATCATCATCATCATTGTCATTATTATTATCATCAGTCATTACCATCTGTTTTCCATGTTTGCATAGGTTGGACAGGATGTATCAATGTCTGACATCCAGTCATGTTGCATAATGATATACCAGTGCATTGAAATTTGTCCTTAAACCTGAATTGTCTAAAACCACAATAGAATTTACATGATGTGTACCCTTCCACCTGAATATTTGTCAGTTTTAACTTATTCAGTATATTCTTCTCAACTTTTTCATTAAAGCTGTTTAACATCTGTTGCTATTATTATCAATTATGATGGGTAGTGAATATGCAAAGTGTGTTCATGTGTGATAGTAGTGATTGCTTTCGGTGTGAGGGTCCTGTGGTTGTAATGCTGGACTTGAGTACCAAGCCAAGGGTTTAACAATTCTTGCTGATGAAAACTTTATCAGTCATGATCATAAAAGCAATTGTATAATAGCCCCTTGGTGGCTTATGCTTAAACAGGTAGCCAATGTTATTTGTAAATATACAAGTTTGTGAGTAAAAGTAATAAATGAGAAAATAAGGAGTTGTAATTGAAAAGTAGAGAAAATACAAACAAGCACTGCTGCACAGTTTGTGCCCTCTTCATTATTAGATAGGTAGTAGGCCTGCATGCAAGTTATTGATAGACTTTTCAAGAATGCACACAGTATTCTGCTTGGTATATTAGTATTTTATTTTGTAGTGATCATTATTGAATTATATTCAATCAGTGAACTTTAACAGAACAATCAATTATAAGCATCAGCATTACAATGGTCACAGACAAACTCTCTCTCCTGTTAGATGGAATATAAGAATACCATATCCACTTAACAGAAATCCTTGTTTTATATGTGTAAGGTTTTACATTTATGTTTAGTGTATTTAATTGCACTTATTTCATAAACCGTGGGAACCATTTCTAAAGCCCCCCTTCTTTTAGTACAGCAATGTAAAATACATTACAGGGTAAAAAATTATATCACCCAGTAACCAACTATGGAACTTACAGAATATTGACACTGCAGGCCCCACCATGTCATTTTCAAGCAATATAATTTTTTTGTTGACAAGAATCCCTGCATTTAAAATTTTGTTTGTAATAACCTTATATAACAAAAGCAAACTGCTTTTACAAATATATTAAGTACACCACAAAATCAATGGAAATCAGAATAGACCAGTGTCAGAACCAAGGGGACCACCTCAGCCACTACCGCCCTGTCAATTGTCTTCTGTAGATGCGTGATTTGGTAGCTTGGTTGGTTTTAGGATATTAAGTAAACTGAGAGGGTTTTGTTGTTGGAGACTGTTTTGACTAAATTTTGTGTTTCTTTATTATGAAAAAAGGATCAAATCAAATTTTTCTTAAACCACACTAGTGTAACATTTGTATGTGTGCCAGTAGAAAATCATGAATGAGCAGGGGTGTCAGAGGCATCACAATCCATGAAACATGTATATCACTAAGCTTTCAAGCTAGTCTGGATTGTTACATGTGACCTGTAAAAATATTATCTATATACTGAGGTTGTTGAAAGATTTCATATTTTTGATGTAACCAAGTGTATGCATTTATTTTTTGTTGTCATCAGTTGTTTTTCCATAAAAATGTCAATATTGAGGTTCTATTGGAAGAGACTTTTCAAAAGGCCATTGTGGTATAGTGAATGGTTTGTAAATGTGTTATATGAATCAGATGTATTAAAAATGGTAGTTAAAATCAGTGAAGATAGCAACTACACTTACAGTATTGATAGACTATAAATGTGATCCATAACAGTGCAGAGCCTACATTCACCCATTACTATTTTGTGAAAACAAAGTTACGTATCATCAATCATTGCTTTTTCTGTTAGGAACTATACACATCAACATAAATTTTCTTTCTCCAGAGGGTTCAACCTAGGGTAAAAAATTGCCTTTTTCCAAAGGGTTTTGCCCCAAAGTACAACCTACGGTAGTAATTGTTAATTTCCCTACTACTACTCCCGGGTGATTTTTTAGTCTGCTCCCAGCTCCTGTCATTATTAAGTCTTTGTTATTTTATTGGGCAAGTGCTTGCCAAGGATTATTTTCAATATTTGGTCTTGTAACACTTGTAATTTTAAAATGGTTCTAATGGCCTATGCTACACAGAAACAATTGTTAGCTATACTTGTAGCAATGTCATGTGATGTGAAATAGTATGATCTATAGATGTGTGAACAAGAAAAGTATTTGATGCATAGGATGACATATGTTTATGGTTTGCCTACGTAATATATTTTGTATCTGTTGATATTTTTTGTAAGCTGATGCCCTTGATTCTTGATGTTGATCATTCAGACCTGCTCTTCCACTCTCTATGATATATCTTAGTGTAGGGTGCATCTAAGCCAAGTAAGTCAAAGAATGTTGGTTATTTAATGACACTTCGATTTTCACCATCAACTCTTTGCTACTTATTGCATAGGGTTCAGCATGATGTCAAGATAGTTTGTGTGTTTTGGATGAAATGTGATTAGACCAAAGCTGAAACTAACCTTTGTAGGAAGACAGCTGTGGCAATTTTTTTGCCAAAATAAAGTCAAGGGAAAATAGTTACATAGATCTACTAGATGTGTGTTTTTTAAGGCCATGTTTTCCAAAATCAAGCATTAACCAATAACTGCTATTTAACTTAAATTGGTAAAGGAGATCTTTCAGCTGATATCAAATGGTGATTTGTACAACACAGTAACCGATAGGTTAATTGTTAGGAGAACAGGTAGAAACAAAGTGTCAGACATAGGCTGCAGATTGAATTTGCTTATGTGATTAGTGGTCATACCTATATTAAATATGGTAACACCTGCTCTGCTATTAGTTTCAGTCTTATCTCTTTTCCTTTTTTATTATTCTTTTCAGGGATGACATTCTTGTCTATCTGTTGTCTATCTGTTGTTGTCAATCTGTTGTAATTTATTGGTCATTTTTTACTGTATTTGTGAGAGTATAGTCTGAAACCAGAGATGCCTGTTAGGGGAAGGAAGAGTAAATGCCTCCCTTGAAATCAAAGACCCCTGATGAGCAATGGGCCCAATTTTGAAACCTCCCAAAACAAACAATAAAACCACTAAACAAGCAAACTAATATATAAAGGGTAACTGGGGACTTCTAGGGCAATATCTCACCATTTAGGATACCAGGTAGAGAAGGAAGCCAAGGCAGGCTCAATTGCCCAGTAGGACTGCCTCTCACACATCATGGAAAGGATCTGACTACAATGAGAACATATTTTATAACCATTCCTTGCCACAAGGCCAAGAAGTGTAACTGCCCCTCTGTCTCCCTTTTAAGAGGAAGAGGAAGGGCAACTAGTGCCCTTGAAGACATATCTTCTAAACAATGGTATTAGATTTTAGATTATATGTACTCTTAAGTGAATTTTCTGTTTAAAGTAACATTCTTCCAAAATTATAAGATTCAAAGTGGAAATGAAAGAAACACAAATTTTATTTTAACAAATTCTGGTTCTACAGATGTAACAACAATGTCTTGTTTTTATTTCATATTTAGGTACCACCGTTAGATGGCACAGAAATGTGATACTAACTATGAACCATGTAACTTTGAAGAAGTTTCATGAGACATTACCTTAGATAATTTTCAGACCTAATGTCCATAGTAAAACCTTTTTTGGTTGCTCCCTTGCTCCGTGCCATCAACGCATGCAGGCATCCCTGACTCTAACTATGGTTTTCTATGACATATTTCAAATATGAATGGTATTTGCAGGTTGTTGAACATTTCCATGACTGAGATATTATAATAAGAGTTTTATTACAATCCATTGTTTTACCTTGTTGTCAGGTAAAGTAGCCCACATAGTCTATTGTTTGTTCTTTCATGGGCATAGAAAGTAAATTTCTTGTAAAAAGTTTGCTAATTTAAGTTGACACTTAATCTGTTATTTAGTAGCACTGGTGATTGATGGAATGTATTTGAAGTAGTTAATGGAAACCCTGAAAGGGGCTTCTGTTGGAGTCAGATTTAACTGTGAATATTGTCTGCATACAGTATGAAATAGGTTGTGTTTCATATTAATCAGGTTTTTTATGGGGTAGTGGCTCTCAAGTTTGGATATCTATGGCAATGGCATAATCAGAAGTTTCCAGGGCTTAAATCAGAACTGGAAGGCTTGAGGCAGTCATTTTTGGGAAGTAAACATTTTACCTCTGAGAACAATGGGCTGTTTTCTGACAACTATCAGATCCTAAAATCCAGAAGTTATACCGTCTTTAAAATTGTATATACCATCTAAGTTTTAGTTACCTGGTGGGAGGCATGGTCAAGCCCACCCCCATAAAAACGACACTGATGAAATAGATAAAGTTTGATAAATTGTAAAATGTATTAGGTAGTACAACCAGGAAACAGAAAAGAGAAGGTTAGGCTTTGCTGAACTTTTTCATGTATTGTATACTTGGATAGTATTAAATTAAATAGACCAGAGAAAATACACAAAAAATATATGTTGGTGAGTAAGTAAACTAACAAGTATCAACTAAGTATATTCATGTATGTAAAAGCAGTATTTTGTTGGAACTATATACCTTTTTACTGATGATGGATATATGCCAACTGAGAACTTTGGCAACAGGTACTTTTTCTGATTGGAAAAAAATTACAAAGATGATTTAGTAACCCTTAAACTGTTTTCATAGAGGCAAGAGTTTTAACAGCTTCCGGAAAATTCCCCCTGCTGAATACTGCCCAGTCAAATTCGCCTGGTGAATTCCCACCCACATATTTGGCTTCAGTTTGTAAAATAAATATATATTGAAACTAAACTTATGAAGTATAGTAGGCATTAATGGTAAACCTAAGTTCTGGCAATGTATTTAAGTATATCATTTATGAATATTTATTAAAGTTTTGGTAAGACAAAGTGAATTGGCATTGTCAGAGTATATTCATAGATAGTTACGTAACCATTATTGTTATAAGAATTATCATCCGTCTAATTGTGAAGTGCTTGAACAGCATGTTTTGACAGTATAAAAGCAGTGGGACACAACATTGCAGTCTCAGCATTGCACTTTGTTACAGTCTTCTTAGAGGCATTATTACAGTATCTGTTTCTGCACATAGGAGAAGAGGCGATAAAAGCATTGGTAAACATTTTGTTCTATGTTCTGTATCTTAATTGGCTTTACAAAATATATATTCAAAAGTACAATTTTGTGATCATTATAGACTATTAAGCAAATGCACTTTACTCTTACACTGTCTAATATAATCTCATAACACTTTCGCCACTTTACAGTCATATTTAACAGGGATGTAGGAATTTCCATTCCCAAGACTTCCACACAGAAATATGAACTACAACTTACTGATTTGCTTTGTTAAATTCACTTCATGTTACTAAAGCTTTGATAAATCTCACAAGCGATAAGGTTGACTGTGTTTTCAGAAATTTTGTGCAATATCTATGTTTTATTTACTTCATCTGTATTTCTGTCTAACCTATGTGTATTTCTTTTAAAATTTGAAGAAAATATGCAAGGAAGATTAACTGGGTGGGAATTTTCTAGGGGTCAATTTACAGTGGAGGAAATTTGACAGGTGGGGGTGGATCACCAGGGGGGATTTTCATAGTACCTATTTTAACAGAGTATAAAGCTGAGACTTGATACTATAAGAAGATATAGAGTGTACACTAAAAAATCTGATTTGGTTTAGGCTCAAAGTTGTTTATTTGCTAGTTTGTTTTGCTTTTTGTATTTATGTGGTTTTATTTTGCTTGTCAGTCTGTGTTCTTGCATAGCAGTTGCTTCATTACTGAAAAGATGGAGGTTCTGTTAGCTTGCAAGTCAATGCTTGTAAAAAGAAACACAGAAGTGATTTATAGTCTAGATTAGGCCTATTTTTGCGATTACCAAGTTCAGTTGATCAGTTGGTCGACTTTTACTGGCATCTGGTCAACATAATGGAACCTTCTTGCCCAATGCTACATTAAGGTGTAGCTTATTGTTTTATTATTACTTTTTACCTGCTTGGCACCTCCCCCCCTTACTTCTTCTAGTTGTAACATAACAACCATAAGACACTTGTTTGTTGGGTAGCAGGCCTTCATTCTACCAGTACAGTGTAGCCTACCATGCAACTATCTCCACGGAATAGTTGCCAGTCCATAACGGTCATTATGAACCAGCAGTTACAATTTTACAGTAGCCTAATGCAGGCTTTAACAACTTTCATACAGATCAGGTTGATATTTTCTCCTGTTTGTATTGGTCAATTATTGAATTAGCTTCACAAGAAAATCTTGATTAATTAATACAAGCAACTTCAAAGTCAAAATTTATTGCACAAGTCCTGGCTGGTGTGTGAAAGAAGAAGATCTTGGTAGACTGGAGCATACAGAAATGCAGGTGGTTAGATGGATGTGCAGTACAAGCTCAAATGATGGAATACCATCTGTGTAGTTAAGGAGTAGGCTGGGTATTGACAGCATATCAAATCATATTAGGGAGATATGACTTAGTTGGTTTGTACATGTGGAAAGAGCTGACAATGAGAACTGGCTCAGCAAGTGTAGAAACGTTGTTGTTCCTGGTGCAGCTAGAAAGGGAAGGCTGCACGAAAGATAAGAGCATAACATTGGAGAAGACTTATGCAAATTGAAACTAGATAAAACCCTAGTCTTGGATCATGCTGCTTGGAAAGTTGCTAACAAGAAACGCCCATCCAACCCATGCTAGCATGGAAAATGGGCATTTTGAATAATGGTGGTGCTGCTGGTGATGGTGGTGGTGGTGCTGCTGCTGATGGTGCTGCTGCTGCTGCTGCTGATGATGATGATGATGATGATGGTGGTGGTGATGATGACAATGATGATGATAAAGTCTGTACTTGCTCAAAATTTCCAAGAGGGGATGCAATTTTACATTGCAGTTATCAAGTGTTTGGTTAGATTAGATGTTAAGTACCATCAGTACCTAACCTTGATGGGATTGCCACCCCTCAGTAATGGTCTCAGTTGGTCAGTTGTTTAGGTAACTGTATAGGCTGGTTATAACTGTACTTATATGTACC
>JAAAKM020003949.1:0-12080 GCA_010016025.2 Alatinidae sp. Z8VKAUB7J3 | reverse complement strand
GAAAATTTCCGAAAAATTAATTAGCGGGGGGGGCGTCTATTAGGCACCCAAGAGTATAAAAGTAGTTCCTATAACACTTAAATTGAATTTAAAAAGCCCCTTCCCTACAATTGTAAATTGTTTATTGCTATAATCAAGGCAACAGTCAGGATTATCGCGATTATGTCTTCTGTAGTGGATTCAGAGTCATTCTTAGCGTTCAATTCTTTTCTTTTTGCTGCATTCTGCCCTTTCATTGACATTAATTAATTCCAAGTTTCGTGATAATAGAGGGTATATAAAACATCATTCTGCCCAATAACTACAGCAAAGCTCGGTCTGCACAAAGCGACCTATATATATAAATTAGTATAGTTCCCTCTGACGTAGGCATCACATTCTCTGAGTGAACTAGCAACAATTTGGGGTCAAAGAAACGACGCTAGACTTGACAATGGAAAAACCATGTGTTCATTTGCTTTTGTCCTCATTTCAAAGAATAAAGAAGCGTTTTCTACGGCAGCCTCAGAGAAACTTGACAGTTAACCAGTTTGCATTTTGCGGCTTTTTGTGATGGCCTTATGAACTAGATTCATGTGTAACAAAATGACATATTTTTGCTCACCTTCATCGGTTAAATTCGTGCAAAGTTTCTTACGCTCTCATCAGTTTGATTCATGCAAAGTTTCGTTCACTCTTATCAGTTTTACTCGTGCAAAGTTTCTTACACTTTCATCAAGGTTTCTACTCCATTCCAGATGATTGCTGTTATCAGTGTCTGGCGAAAATTTAAATAAAATGAATCCGTTATTCAACACAATTTTCATGTTTTATATAGCAAAAGAACTCTTAATGTATTGTGCTGTGTCGTTCTCCCTTCTCTTTTAGACAGGTTTCATCCAATAACGGAGAGGATAATATCAAAATAGCACTGTGTTTGCATCCCTTGTGTGCTTTCAAGAAGTATGTATGTATGTATGTATGTATGTATTTGTGTATGTATGTAGTATGTATGTATGTATGTATGTATGTATGTATGTATGTATGTATTTGTGTATTTGTGTATGTATGTATTTATTTATTTGTCATACGTAAAAAGTTAACTTAAACTACAAGCAAGAAAGTAATACTTACCTTAAATATTATATAAAAAGTAATGAAATAAGAATTTTATTTAGTTGAAGCTAAAAAAGAGAGGATTTTGATGTTGTTTTGAATTTCTGATTAGGGAAATAACAGTATTGACATTTATACTCTTCTCTTTGCTTGAGTTTTTATAAAAATCTCATCTTTTCATTTTTGTTTAGAGCCCTTAGGCCAGTAAACATGTATTACGTTAAAAAGCTATTTCCACTCACACGAGGAAAAAAGGAATAGTTTGATGTTTGACTAGCTTCCTTGTGTAATGAATCTACCCTGATTAAGAAGCAGACATACAAACATTAGTGCTTAAATTAGTTGTTGTTCATGTAAAACTTTCATGTAAGATTAATCCACGTTCCAAAGCAAGCAACAAGGCAGTACTAGGTCACTCGGTGAGAAAGCTTTCTACACGAGAGCTTCAGTTAGTTCTCTCTTCTTCTTAGCAGCATCCCTTCCATCAAATGCGAGTTGCTTTTATGCTGGGAGTCAACATTTAGCGTTCCTAATCCCATGTTTTAGAACAACCATTAGAGCTAAGTTGTATTAATCCATTTTTCTATCCAATATATAATAATTTGATTAAATTAAGACGCCATTAATCCAAGTCGGAGAACCAATTTGATAATGAAACGAACGGATGGGTTGTTTACTTTTACTCCTTTTCTTGTTTATGAGCAACATCAATAGGATCACAGGATTGGCTAAAGAGGCTGACCGACAACAGGTGTTTGCAGAGAAGGAGGGCGAAAAGTCATTGGGCAGGTGATCTGCAAACGGTCTGAAAAAATCTACAATCAAGAATTCTCAGCCTTAAAAATAAAGTAGAAAAAACTAGCAAAGGAGATACAATTTTAGTTAGAATGTAATTAAAAGAACAAGGTGGAACGTGCATGGGATTTTCTTCTTTACGGACCAATTTTATGGTCATTTTTCTTTATTTCAGGCAACTTTTTTGAGGTCTGAATAGTCCATGATCGAATGAAGAGCAGTATCTGATATGCTTTACGTTGTGCCTGTAGGAGTGTGGAAACTTTTTGCAGAGATTATTACTTTGTCTCCAATTTCACGTGGCTGCTCATGATAGAAGCGGAGAAATGAGAGAATATTCTCTATTAATCGTTTGGATCTCGTCCTTTTGGTCATATGGTCAGGGTAAGTCAATGATGATGTAAGGAAAGCTTGACGTCGTGCTTGGGCAAGAGAATAGGAGACGATAATGCCTCTTCCTATTGACAATGTAGTCCTAATTTTCACTTGTTTGAAGTTGTAGACTATTTAGACGATACCTGTTATTGATCACCATGGGAGGCCGGGCTAAAGCCATATCTAATCCATAATAGCTTTCAAATTTGTCAAGTATGGGAAAGAAATATTACTGATTGATTCTTGAGTTGACTATAAAATCTTCACTGCGATTTGCTACAAATCTGCGTCGATGTGATTATACTCGCGTTTTCGTAAAAGATACGATCAAATAGTCACAGATCCTAAGAGTAATATTGGTGTTTGTTAACATGAAATACTTGACACCAGACATTAGTCAGTTGTCAGGGAACGTAACTATATCAATGGGTAAGGTGTCGGACATTGTATTGCTGGTGGTGACAAGAAAGAGCAATCAAAGAGTTTGATTGTATTGTATTAAAGTTATTCATGCTTTGATTTGAATCAACTAATATTACAATACTATTGCCTCTATCAATTATGACAATTCACTATCGTTACTTTTTAAATATCAAACGTAAATTAAAAAAAGATCAATAACAATGCTACCTCAGGGTATTTTATCAGTATATATCAGTATAAAGAAAATAAATGTAGAATTAGTAGTTAAATGCATTATAAGTGAAGGAAGATAAGTCTTGCCTAAAGAAACTCAAAAAAACAATTATTGGTAAAGTATCATGAAAAGGTCGATGGAAATGGCAAAATATAAAGGAGATGATTGTGTACTTCTGAGAATAGAGAATAAAATATTAAATAGTTCCTTTTAATGCCAATTTTCATGGTTTTGTTGTTATGTGTTCTTTCTACCTCTTGTTGATAGAAGATGCTTTCAAAGGACTTTTCCTTCTTCTGGCAATAATTGTGTAGTTAACGCCCTCCCTTTTACACAAATAATGTTTGCAGGTTTGTTTTTCTTGCAGACTCTCCTAACGCCCTCCCGTTTATACAAGTGTTTGGGCTACAAGTTTGTTTTCCTTGCAGACTCAAGTTTTTCCTGAAACCGAACTAATAACAATATCAGACAATGCAACATCAGAGTTTATAAAAACCCCTCTATTTAAGGCCCTTGGACATTTGAAAGTGCTTCTCATCTCCTTCGAATATAAATTGCTCAGAGTTTACACCATCCTTATTTCATGAATATTGTACTTTGAAAAAATTATTCTTCTACGCAGGAAATTTGTTCCAAAGAAAACATTAATGTATGTTGTTTTTCTTATTTGTATTGTATTGGAAATGGTGCAGTCTAACAATAATTAGCTTTGGATAAGTTAAGATACTCTCTGGAGTAGATTCATTTGATTAATTGACCAAAGCATGTACGAATCACCATGTCAGATATTGGCAATTCATTATAGCGTGGGTCACGGGTTCGATCCCCTATGGTGACATTTTCTGTTCCCCAAGTGTCTTTTCATATTAACTTTCTAATAGGAAATCCTCTTCACCATCTATTCCCTAAACCATTTTATTGAAATGATAGATGGTGTAAGTGTCGAAGGTCTGGAGGATTATGAGGTAAACACGATTATTCGAGAACCGAGAGAACCTGCAGTGTTTCTTCAATATGTATAATTAGTCATGTGTTCCTTGAGTAAGCAACAGCTGATGAGGCATCTACATCGCATGATGTACATCTACATCGCTTGTACCTGCTCATTGCCACATACTTTGATGATGGAATGACATCTGCGTATCTAAGCAACCACGCTAATAAAGTGGTATTGTTTATGATGTTTGCAACTTTGTAGGTTACTGTGCACTTAATAGGTGACACTGCTCTGAGGAGATGTAAATTCCTTCCTCCAAAATTCAATTTTCATTTCTCTATATTTCCATTTCTAGGACTTCCTGTCCAAGCAAATATCGGACGGCTGGATAAATTACTACCGCAACTTCAAGCCCCTGATAATCGGGCAGGACTGGTTAGAGACAATCTAAAAAATTTACAAACAAATCTACTGCCTCAGGCCAAATTAAATGTTAAAGGAAAAGCACGCGATTGGCTGGAAGACTACAATGGTCTCCAGGGTGCATCAGAGTCCCAGGATGTCGAATACCGATACAATGGTCAGCAGACGGGGACTAAGCACCAGTTAATGGACTTTTATGATCACCAATCACAGCTGCATAATCTTCATTCTCCCGTCATGCATCATCAACACACAGCACACATTTATGATCCTAACTTCAGTGCACATTTGGAATATGGGGCAGAGGAGGGTTTCGGGGGGCATGCAAATCAAGAGCCCTCGCCAAAACACCCCGAAGCTTATCCTGGTGAAATGATTGAGGATGAAAATACTTTGTCGAAATATATTGCACCCCCGGTTTTTGAAAATAACAATCAAAAGAATCAAATTCACAGACATCGTAAATTCAGTCACAGTCCAGAGGAATTTATGACAGAGAAGACAAATACTAAATCGCTTATTGACAGCCTTAATTCCATGATGACCCCCCTGCAAGATCAAGTGGAACATGCCGAGGAATATAACAACAATAATGAGGCAGCTGAACATAAAGAGGATTCGAAGGGATATCAAAAAAGCTATAGTTCTCGACCTGAGGAAGGATATGACAAATACGAAGTTGATCAGGATAAAGGGGTGTTCAAAACATCGATCGAGGAGAATGGGGGATATCAGGTGAAAACTTTTGACGACCAAGAAGAGAGTCACAATGAAGGCCCGCAGCATGAGTATCATCATACCCATAGTGAAGACATGGATTCGAATACTTTTCACGATCAATCTGATGATCACGATCAGGGTTACTCCAATTCACACTACGATTCTCACAAAGAACGTGAACAGCCCATTGAACATGCTGAGGCCCAGTCAGAAGAAAGAAATGGACCTCATCAAATGTACAATGATGAGGGACGAGAAGAAGGAAGCGAAAGATCAAATTTCGATTCGAAATTAAGAGATGCGGAGAATTCGAATGCCAGACCAGAAATGGAGCACGTAAAACAGTTTATGCGGGACAGAGACGAACAACAAGGTAATGAAATGGACAGTCGAGTAGAGGGGATGAGACACCACGCTGAGCTAGATCGAGGAGAAAGCCAAGAACGAATGGCACCAGCTGCAGCCGAGCCCACTCCATCACGTAGTGAAGCTATGGAAGAGCAGCCGACAGAGCAGAGAATGGAGCAGCAAGAACCATCAGGAGACGCACGTAGTCACGCCATGATGGAACAACGCGAAGAGCAGGATGCGCGCCCAGATGCACGGATGGAACGACCTGACCGGCCTCATTATCCAGAGGAAGAAATGAGAAACGAGGAGGGAAACGAACAAATGGAAGATTCTGAAAGGGAACGAGAAGGCGCAGAAGGCGAACCAAAGCCAATAGAAGTCGTACAGGACGAACATGGTAAATTTAAACCTCTTCATGAAGATTCTCATACCAAAGAAGCCATTAAATATTTACAACAGGTTCATGGTGAATCAAAGGCAGACTATGAGGGTGAAAATAATCAACAATCTGCCGCAAACAATTAGCTTAAAATGTTAGTTGTTGAGAATGACAACATCACACATTGTCACTAATAACAAACACAAAACCTTCAATACTGCACATTACATGTTTCTAAAACGGTCATTACCTCAACTATTTATTGCGAGAATAAAGTATTTATAATATTTCAAATTTACCGTAAGTATAAGTGTTTAAAAAGAATGTAGTTGCTAAATTCCCCTTGAAACTGAAATTAAGTGATTTAGTATAAATATGAAAAAAAAACTTGCATTACGATTTATGACAATACCTAACAATGAATTACAATAAATTGCAATAAACAACAATGAATTATAATAAATGGCAACAAATCACAGTAAATTACATTAAATTACAATAAATGACACTAAATGACAACAGATGACAATAAGCTACAATAAATTACAACAAATGACAACAGATGACAATCAATTACAATAACTTACAACACGTTACAATAAGTTACAATAAGTTAACATTAAGAGTCATTTCAATTTAATCGAATTAAAGTAGGTCCATAAAATATGCATCATTCCTGACACCATTCCCAGTTTATCTAATCCTATAATCAAACTGTAAATAAGCGCAACTGGAAATATTGCACCCATTTCTAGAAACAACTGTTTTCAAAGAGTAATATTCGTTGTTTATGTTTCCTAGTTTCTAATTTATTAATTAATGCTTGCATATTATATTAATTAAAGTAATGGCCATATTAATATGCTACGATTAGGTTGCATCAGTATCAATTTTTGTTATGATGTAAAGATATTATGTTACCAAGAGATGAGAAAATACCTCAGTTGGATTAATTTCTACTTGGATAGGCGTAAACATGGACTTTATTTAATGGTTTTGAAAACTTTCAAAGGATCAAATGGAAGTAAAAAAGCAAAGTTTTGTAGCCTCTCAGAAGTGTATTTACTAAAAATTATGCATTATTGAAGATGAAGCATGTGAAACAATACCAGAAATGGTGCAATTTATGCTAATATTTACCGAATTGTAGCTACATGGTTTCATTGTTCTTAGGTTCCATGTTCTTTGAATCCATGTTCTTCTGTTTCAATGTTTTTCAAAACATTTCTGAGATACTGGATAGAGGTAGAGAGATCGACACAGAGAAGTAAGAATTAAGTGAAAAATAACATTTGCGTGCAACGCCTCCATCTGAAACCTGATGATTTGCCATCAGCAGAATAAAACAGTAGAATACAGTTAAAGTTAAAATTAATCCAATGATGGTATGTTTCCATTTAAGCATTTGGTTGCATGAATTCCCAGATAATTTAAGTCTTCTTAGTAGATATAAGTAAACGAGGAATAGAGGCAACTAATTAAGCAGTTAAATTGTGCAGCTGTAGAGGTGGCATGGGTAGAAGTGTAGAAGAGCAACCTGATACTCTTAGTAACAACATTAAACCTCAATGCAAGCATACTTACCTATGTTATTGTGATCACAGCTCAAGTAACTCCCTATCAAGCTAGTGTAAATTAGCAGCACCTTTAGAGCCTCATAGCTTTTCCATATGAATTGACAAGATTCATCTTTTCACTGAAAACTCCAAACTATCAATTTCCATAATATGATTACAATATTCAGTTTTCCTGCATCTATCCGAGTATGATAGATTGTTTACTAGAAGAGGATGGAAAGGGAAACTTCTTTTTGGTTTAACCACAGTCTTGAAAAGATGATTATGATCTGATTATGAATTCATAGAGTCTACGCTTAGAAGCAGCAGAATTATTGACTTAACTTGTTATTTGGTCATGGTTGGTATACAATTGAGAAAAACATAGGTATTGTGAATTTTCTCAAATCATTCTTACTATCTTCCGTACTAAGATGAGGACGTTTCCCGTTAAGACCTTCCAATGAAGAGACGTATCAAAATCTCCTTCAGCTCGCATTAGTATACACATATGTTTTACTTTCACTCTTTCATTTAACATTCTTTAGCAAACACTAGCAGTAGAGGTCACAGGGAACAGTAAAGTACTGTGGACTGCAAGCACGCATTGGACAAACAACTAGACCCTTTCATAACAACCAAACGGAGTACAACAGAGACAGACTTCAAGTCACGCCTGATTAAAGGACATGCACTGAACTACTCAACAGGCACATAAAGACAGAAAATATTCTCCTCAAGGGAAGGTTACTATTCTTGAAAGGCATGTGCCTGTCGATGCTGTGATGGTTACACAAGAACGAGATGGAAATGACACGTAACGAAGGTGTCTCATTTTGTCCAGTAGATTTTTAATGTCAATGTCTATTCAATACAACATGACGAAGACACAAACAGAAAATTCTACGGCTGCAAACTACTTCTAATATCTCACATATGTAGATAAGAGAGTACTTCCTTCGTGTTCTCCGCATTACCAGTTGAAAATAAACATTTTCTATGCAGATCTGGAAATAGACAGATAGAATCGGCTTATTAGTTAAACCAAAGTCTTTGTCGAATCCCAATAACAACGAGACTTAGTGATTGCAATTACTAACGGATTTATTTAAGTTAGCGTTTAGCCAGACACTCATTCAATCAAACTGTCTGGCGAGACAAACGCATAGGATTGGAGTGAATCTACCGTTAAATAAGCGTCAATGTAGAGACAAAGGGTGACACGTTTACAAACGCCATCCTTAATATTTTTGTCGATAAGCAGCATTTCAAAGCATTATCAGAATACCTAGATAGTAGTTGTCAAGGCTGTTTTTTTTCATTAAATCATTTCGAGGAGTCTCAAGTTGTGCCAACAAAATTTTCTTGGTAACTACAATTAATCATCGATTAAATACCAGGAACGGAATGTTTGAAGATCCGAAAGGACTTATAAATTTTATTGTACTTTAAGATAAATGAAAAGAACTGGCCTTCCATTGTATTTTGAATAAGTCCAATTTATTAAGAGGCTAGTGAAATTGCCTCTTATTGTAAACGAGGTCAGAGGCGTTTGGCGTTATAAAATCAAAAACAGAAATGATAAAAAGAAATCGATCACTGCAATATCTAATACCGTATTTCTTTCTAATAAGCAACCCCCCTCTAATAATTTCTGTCATAAATTTGCAATGTCTAGTCTTGTAAACGCCCCCTAGATTATGAGAGGAAATACGGTACCTGTCTACACAACTTCTTAAGTGTTTATTAGCATTGTCTTAAACTATCTAAGGCCTCGCTTGTATCCCTACGTTTAACGTAATTGAGGTTCAGAAAATGTTAACGTAACTATGACAACCATTTATCGGTAACTGTACCTCAACATTTACTTTTTATCAATTAAAACTGAAAAAATGTGATTAATATAATGTGGAAATTGAGTTATTGTGTTATATCGAACAGATAGGTTTCTCTGTACCTCTTTCCTTCCTCAATTCTTGAAAGGGTGTCATTCTACATTATAGATGTTTACGTTCATTAATCATTTAACAAGAATCATTTACTCCGACTCCCTGTGTCCTATGAGAAGAAAACTCAACTTAAGAAGCAGTTACTTTGGCTGTAGATTCAATTTTTAATTTAATAGCAGTAATTAAATTTATCTAAGACTGTATTATAGAGAAACTAATAAAAACTCTTGATTTCTGTAAATATTGTTTTAGTTTTTATTTCTGATGTCTTTCTTGTATCATTAACGGGAAATTTTACAAAGGGAGCCTGGAACGAGGGAAGACTGGCTTGCTCATACGTCATGGGTTATGTTCTTATCCTTCAGAAATATCCTTGAGCAAAATACGAACCAGGGGCGGACACTTGGGGGCTATAGGGTGCAATTGCCTCCACCAAGAATATTCTCTCAAAAATCAAAAAATATCAATAATCCATGCAAAAAAGACAAACCAATGTTAACAAAAGAATTTAATTGCATTTTATGAAGATATTGTCACTTTTTTAATAAAGTGTGGTCCTTTTAGGGAAGGTCAAAATGTGGCTCTAGCACCCCCACCCCCATCCTCCAATAATTTGATGAGTGTCTGCTACTGATATGGGCTCTGTTGTACTCTGTCGTACAAATAATCAAAATCTTAACCCAGTTATGATGACAAAATTCAAAGAAACTTTGGGCTTGCTTGTTGTGTGTCGCCAAACTGTCATTAAAAGCAGGGCTGAACTATATGCTAAATGTGCTTTGTAGATGCCTTTGAACAAGCCGGCTATAGAAAGGATACAACTAACATGAATATCTACTCTACGTCTTGAATTTATTATAATAAAATAGATAATTATACTAGAGGTACCGAGCTTCTCCTAACCTGCGCTTGGAAAACGTGCTGGGAACATTTTCGTACAAACTTGAATATTTATTATAGTTATGGATCAATATTCAAATTTACAAGAATTGTTTCCAGAAACTTACACTTTTTTCAGTAGATTAAGTTACAAGCAAATCTAAAGTTAAGAAGGGGGAGATTATGGCTTAACGGATCGGGTAGAAAGTTTTCTCCAAATTGTGCCGGTAGCGACATTTTTCACAAACATGGATAGCTCTGGCACGTGTGAGGCACTTTTCAAAATTCCAAGCCTGTTCTTGTACATTCAGAAATTTTGCAATCGACTTGGGAAATTGCAAGGACATCTAAGATAGGGAAAGGGTGGCAAAGTATTAGAAAATGGCGGGTTGGGCAAAACGTTATTCATAAATTGTGACCGTAGCCAAATTTCATCACCCACCCAGTTCTTAACAACTTATAACTAAAATCCAATACAGCCAAAATATTGTGCTTTGTTTGGTAATTTTTAGGGTTTATAACCAAAGGTCTTTTGACTGGGAGAATTGATCTAGACGGTTATAGTATTGGAGGTAGACTGAACAACTATTTATAAATGCAATGCTGACATGATATTGGTCTTTGTTGCAATATAGTTACTGATATCCTCTGAACATTTTTCACACAAAATAACTCGTATCGTTTTTAACTCTACATACATTTTGTCGAACATACCCTCCTTGTCGATTAAAAATTCTTCACAGAATCTAGCGAATCGTGGATTGCTAACTAAGTTAATATTTGTAACATTTTCAATCTAAAATCAAAGAGTTTATGAAAGTAGTAATCAATTTCTATTGTTGTATTTTTAAGGTTTCTTTCAAAAATCTCGAAGCAGTGAGTCATTCTCTACTACTTTCCATAAAAATCTCGTAACATAAAGTCGTTTTCTAACTTGATTGCCATACGTTTTGGGGTTTGAGACAAAACAATAAAAGCATGACGAATAATTCCATTTAGTTCGATATTTGGATGCTTAGCTGATGAACAACCCAGAGTCTGAGAGAAGTAATAAACGTGTTTCACAATATGGCGGTGATATGAAATCTATTTGATGATAATGACGGTGTTTGTAGGTTGACATAATCTTGCCATCCAAACATCACTCTTTGACTTCCAAATATCCTTATATCATAAAAGCAGGTAGGCACTCGGAGTTCATAGGTGACTCATAAAGAAATTACTTAAATGTCACATCACCGTTTAATTACAAAATCAAAATTCCAACATTTTTTTTGCATTCAGTTCATCCTTGCCATTAACTTAGATAGTCTTTTTTAATTTGACAAAGCTACTTTCAACAAGGGGCCTCTCAAAGTTTTATTTGTTCTTATCAAGATTTTGTTTCTTGAACTTAGTTCATAATTTTATGGACTGAACAAAGTCAGCAATGTTTCCCAAAGACCTTTATTGGATACAAATGGTCCTTACTCATAGAAGGAATCACTTTTGAACGCAATATATACGGGCGTTTAATTGTTTGATGTGATGTAGGTTTTATCGAAAATAGTTTCTTAGCATGTCACCACTTTCGTGGCCGATTTCAGTTCCTGTTTGAGTTACATAAAACCGTCCATGATGCTTCCTTACCTTGCACGCACCTCCACCTATTAATTTTCAGGTGGTTGAACGGGACATATTATTATTATGGAGGAAATAGCTTCCCCAGACACCCCCTTCTTATGCTGTTGTAAAACACCACTCTATACAGAAGGTGTCTAGCAAAAGATATCGAACAATTGCTGAAAGGGAAGTCTCGTCTGATCTCAGAGGACGGTTTTGATGCTTTTCTTACATTTCCAGCACTGCTGTGCTTTCGATGCCATTTTATTGCCATTTAATTGTCTTCTAAATTGACACTGCATATATAAATACATATATGTATATATAATCAGCAATTACATGTACATATATATATATATATATATATATATATATATATATG
>JAAAKM020003946.1:0-12082 GCA_010016025.2 Alatinidae sp. Z8VKAUB7J3 | reverse complement strand
TGATAATGATGATGATGATGATGATGATGATCATGCTGAGGATGGTACTGAAGATGGATAAGGATTATCACAGTCTGTCTTTCTTGTCTGGCTTGAGTTTGAAATTGATGAGTAGCATAGGTTACATTGTAGCACATACTTTGTATCGTTTGAACAAGCCTTGTAAGTTCAAATTGGTCCCTAAAATTTATCATTAGTTTCATCCAGAAATACCTAGAATAATTGCCAACCTGTGAAAGACAGAAATCACTAATGCAATCCAATTTATCAATATAAATGGCTTGTTTTGTTTCTGTTGCTTCAAGACCGTAATAGCGACGATGACTCAAAACACATGATATTTACAATTTCTTTAACCATGCGTGGCCGTCCACGGGTATAAAGGACGATGGAACTATGCCTTACTAACAACACAACGTAATCCTTTAGTAAAATTACACAATTGCCTCATTAGTTAAAGACAGGGTTACTATAATGGTTGTATGTCCAATGTGTAACAGTCGATCTTTAATGTGAAGGAAGAGCTTTCATCTGACTATGTCATCATCATCCTTTGACTGCAAGCAATATTGAGTATCAGTGTACAATGGAAAGCGTACGAAACGTACTCAGTGCTTTGGAGTGAGCAGTCCCACAAACGAGTTAAGTACCACATGGCCATCACACTTAAAATATCACAATGAAGACCAACATGTGAGCAGCTGCCAATAGAAGACTTCTAGATATGGGGCTGAAATAACGCCATGCAGCTGTCGGTAGAATCTCAATAAGAAGCATCGACCGAACAGATATAATTGATACCTCTTTACTCTAAAGAAATAACTTGGCATTCCTATTCCATTTGATACTAATTTTTCTCAGGCACGTGTTTATAACTCAGTAGTGCAGCAATGGCTTATGGGTAAGGATGCCACTAAAGTGGAGCACGAGACTTACTGTCTGAAAAACGCTCATTACAGCTAAAGTTTTAAAGGGCGATAATTGCATAATAATATGTAGCTGTGAGAATTTTGAGAAACAAATTTTTAACCACAGGAGATAAGCATGCTTGTGTTTAGGAGCGTCATTAGACCAACTTTATCATTTGTAGGGCATTTGGAAAATAGTCAAGTCGACCCTTTACTACTTTAGATTTATGAAGAGAGCCTCAAGGAGTAGCATTTGTATCGAAAACAGCTTTGCATCGAAGAATTTGTGTAGTCTGAATGGATAGCGATGTCCAATGTTTAAGACGGAATTTTTCCTAGACGAAATATAACGAATGCAGAAGAACTAAGAATGATAATGACCTTGATGAATCTACTACGCCATCAATAACACAAATTTTTTAAAAAAACAAATGTTATTAAAACACTGACACAAATATTTGTAAACAAGTAATGAGTAGAGCAACTTCTGCAAAATGTTACAATGTTTAACTTTCTTCTTCTCACCAATTTAAATGGCTTCATGCTTTATACGCGAGATAGAACAGCCTTGGTTACGCGGTAGCAACGGCAAGATCAGCTTAACATTTTCTAAAAGATGATAAGATATTTTTTCTGTTTTTATAATTATCACGCGTAAGATTCCCTCAACAACATTAATTTTATCCAACAAAAATCATTAATACATCTTGCACGATACCGTCAATAGAGTAGACATTTTTACATCTGCATGTAGAAAACACTGTACTAAGCATACCGTTGCCACCACGTAACCAAGGGCGTTATGACGTAACAATCGTTTGCGGTTTAATCGCGTATATCTTCTTCACTTTTCCTCTACCGTTTAGTGAAGCGTCTAGATTTTCTAAAAGCATTTTGCTGAAGTTACAACGTGGAATAGTTCAAAATTGATATTCAAGTGTATAGGCAACTTTGTGGGAAATATTTAACGTACGCAGCAAAATTAAACATCGTTATTTCAAATACTAGAGAACCTTCCTCATTTACAGAACTACGTTTAAAATTCTTGACGACGATTGCCGGCAGGTGCTTGCGTTAGGTTGCTCCGTTTATGAAATATAATTTGCTGTTTTTGTTGCAAATACCGAACTGGATTTTATAAACCGACTTCCAGCTTAAAGTCGCCTATGGAGGACGAAATGAAATATTACACGATGGAAACGTCGAGAGCAATAAATTTCAGAAGGAACTCAGACTTGTCTAAATATCACTTTGAGAAACTTTTCTTCGTCACCTCAGCCCCAGGCAAACCTTTTTAAATAATGCCTTGTATACTGTCACCCTTGGGTGATAATGTAATAAGAATTCTGTGTGGGGTTTCACATTTGTGAAAAGTTATCGTTTTCTGAAGCAAGTTTCAGATGGTTGCGTAAGAAAAGCGTAAATCACTTTCCTAAAGTTCTATTTAAGAGGATAGCTAAACTTAAATGATAGGTTTGTTTTGAATGTTGTTATGTGAATGAAATTGTGATTTAATTTCCAGAGTACGAGGGTGACTACATATTTGTACAATTATAATTAGAAACGAGAATAGTTTTCCTCATTTTTTTACATCTGCTGTAACGAAATGACGAAGTTAGGAAAGATTTTATAATGAGGCAAAACCTTTTTCAAATTATAGAACTCACGTATTGAAACAGTTGTTCTTGAAATGTAGAGGAGGAGCTTTTGAGAAAGAATTGCAGTTTAGCCATTTTTTCATTGCAAAGTAGTAACAGCACCTTGTATTTTGGTTTTGAGAAGATTTCGTTCGTATAATAGGCATGTTCATCTGTAGAGGCGTGAGTTTACATTTAGTTAGTTTACACACCGTGGCACGTCGCAAATAGCACGTCGCAAATGCCACGCAAAATTGTGTTTTCAGACTGAAGTAGCAAGTGCCACGTCGCATGTTTAAAAAATACCTGCTCAGTAGAAAGGTGTATTCCTCTGACGAAGACAATATTATTGCTCTTATGGGTCTGACAGTTGGTATGTTCGTTTGTCTAAGTAGAGAACATTAGTACGTCGCATGCCACGTCGCATATGCCACGTCGCATATGCCACGTCGCATATGCCACTTCGGTGTGTAAGCGCCCTTAGATTGTTTCACAGGACAGTAGAAACACTAAATAGGGTATAATACCATAACGTGAGCAATGGAACAAGCCAGGCATACAACAAATTATTAAGACGAAGATGAATAGCAAATCCAGGGCGTTTAGATGAAACATACTGAGACAAAATATTTATGATCTTTAAGTGTATTTTACCGCCATCCTTGAATAACTAATTCCGAATCACTTTGAGTAAAGTTATCGGCATCAACAATAGGATGTAGGAACAATTAACAAAAGACATACTAAGATAGGATTAGGGAATAGACCTTTTGTCTACTTAAAGCAAAGAGATTTGTATAGACAAAAGAAGACTTTCTATGAGCAGGAGCTTGAGTTCTTGAGTAGTCGACGCCTAAACTGAGAAATCATCCGTTTTTTTCCTATGATTTCACTTCTGAATGCTAGAATTTAGTATTTATGTGCTCGGTTAACTTTTCTCTGTAACACGGCTTTGCACGACTTTGCACGACAAAGTGCCTCTTACAACACCCCATATATCCAGTTTGCATACTTCGGCAATACTACTATTCAACCATTAATGTACTTCATGACATACCGTCTTCCTCAACCTATTCGTTCATATCAACCATCCTTCTATTCTCGATAAGATCGTACTGAGCTCTACATTCAACATCTTCCTCTTTCTGATCCCATGAATAACAGAGGACAGCCTCGTCACTCCTTGTTTAGCTAAGAGAGATCTGAATATTATATCGTCTAGAAAAGTTATTTTGTTGGAAGTGGTGTATGCCGGTATTGCCAATTAAACTTTATCCTCCCTTTATGTTCAGGTTTTTAAAGCATCAAGACCTGGAATTCCTTTGCGAGTATATTTCATGATCTACACTGGGTCCGTCGAGGAACAGGTTAGTCGATGCCTTCAGAGAATCAAGGTTTTTATGCTTCGATGTATCAAAAACAATTATTTATTGTTTTACAAATTAGTGTTTCTATATAATAAAACTCTACTAAACAAGAAGTTGTCGTTTACGTTTAATGAATATGATCAAATGTTTTAAAATGGAGGACAAATATAAAAATTAAGGCACATTTTTCATGTCACTAGAAGCTCAAGCTTGTGATACAGGGAAATGATACCTTAGCTGTGAGGAAAAGACAAGTGAAGATCATGACGTAATGGAGATAACGTGTTGGCGTTTAAGTTAGGAGTTACCAGAAAGGACAGGGTAGGAAATGAGTTGGTGAGAAGGAAGATAAAAGCGGGAGAGTTTTGAGGCACGTTGAGAAATCTAACTCAGTTTGAGCCACAGAGACAGGCCAGAAGACAGTTTCATGGGCATAGGGTGGGCAGGAAAGACAGGAAGAAAATGAAGAGAATGCTGATGTTGCACTGATGTTGATAATGATGTGATGATGATGATGATGATTCTGATGATGATGCTGATGATGATGCTGATGATGATTATGATGATGATGATGATGATGATGATGATGATGATGATGATGATGGTGATGATGGTGATGAAAATTATGATGAGAATGATGATGATGATGATGATGATGATGATGATGATGATCATGATGATGATGATGATAATGATAATGGTGATCATGATGATGATGATAATGATAATGGTGATCATGATAATGATAATGATAATGATAGTGATGATGTTGATAATAGCGATGGTAATGCCGAATGTTATTTATACATAAAGTTGCAGTATATTCGGCTTCCACTAATGTGAGATACCGAAAAGTAAAGACACGTTAAAAGTATAAACTTAATAAACCAGGCAGAACAAACTTCTTAATCTGGTACAAATTTAGGGCAATGTTCCTCTACGTGGGCTATTCCCCCTCCCCCGGGGCGCGAAAACGCTTTTAAAAGGAACGCTATATTGGCAAATGTTAACATATTCGGTCAACACTGGTTAAGGTTGAATTGAGATTACTTTAGCACAGTTGCTGAACTAGATTGCTAGAAACACAAATAATGATAATAATGATAATAATGATGATAATGATAACAATGATAATAATAACGATAATTGCTACATTCGTCGTCTCAATGAGACGTTTCAAGCTTCTAGAGTGGATACACAATACAATTATTGTTCGTTTTTAATTTAGTATATTTCGTATATGTGTACTGATATATGTGCCTGAAGAGAATGCGGGACCTGGAAATCTGAGGCTATTTCATGGCTAGTCTCGAAGATTCGGAACGCCTTGTGAATTCTACTGGTCACAAATGACTGAAGTTAGTGAGAAAATTGTAGATGTGTTGCCAGAGTCTCACTGCAAAGAAATAATTTGAAGGTACCAATTGGCCCTACTTTAATGGTACAAAGTTCGGAGGAACATAAAAAAAGTATCCTGGAAAACCTGGAAATCTTTTGCAACTTTGATCGTGGACTTTGGTGGAAAGCCCGGAGCAAGTCCATAGTCGTTAGTTGCCGTGAAATAGCAATGTCAGTTTGTTATTTAGGAAAGGATACTTTACCACACAGTGGTGACTTCTAAGAAGCAAGGGGGGTCTAGAACCAAACGATAAAGTGTATCATCGAGAAGACAGGATTTAAAGTAGCAGATCTGCACGAATAGACAATGACACCGCAGGGACACACACTGTCATCAGGTTTTGGACAGCATGAGGTTCCGTATGGTAGTCCTCCCTTGGTCATGTAAAATGGTGCCTAGAGGCTGAGCTCCCATTGCATTATGCTGGATGTCCATGTCAACCCGGTGCATTGTTGAGAGACAATGCAGCAACTAGGGGAAAACGCTACTTAACCCAGCGCTAGAACGTCCTTGGTTACGTGGTGGCAACGACATACCCAGCACAGTATTTTCTACAAGACGCTGAAAATGTTTCTACCAGTTTTGAGTTAGAACCCAGAAAAAGATTCCAACAATCAAATATAGTTTTAGCTTAGTTCGATCGACCATACCTTCGTGATACCTTCAATAATCTTGACGTTTCTGAAGCGTCATTAAAAGAACACTGTTTTAAGAATGCCGTTGCCACCACGTACCCAGATCGTTATGGCCTAACGAGCACTTCCGGTTTAGTAGCGTATAGAGTATGTTAACATCGAGGGTCACCGAGCTGAGTTGGTAGAGCATGCACTCCGAAAGCGTGGGTCACGAATTTGAGTCTGGGTGGTGACATACTTGCTGTTTCTCTAGTGCCTTTTCAAATATCATGATTTGTGTACTGTCAAGTATTTTGCGGCACTGTTTTTCATTCGTTTCGTTTCACTTCCGACTATTGTGCCAGACGTTTTTGCAACATTTTTAAAAATTGTAAGTGTTACACTGCTTCTATTTTCAATGTGTTTATAAAAAACCGTTTTACACATTTTGATTTGTACTATTGTGTGTGATATCACTCGTTTTGAAAGGTAGCAACTTTCTCTGCAAGTATAAGTTTTCCAGTTCCAATTGTCTACGAGCAACGTTTATATCGAGAAGGAATATCTAGCGAAGACAGGAAACTCTTGAAATAGGTTCCCAGTATCAAGATAAAATAACGCTATAGATCTAGCAGTTAACACATGGCCGTGGTTCTTAACAGCTTGAGACATAGTAAATGACAGAAAGTCGGTCCGTTTTCCCTAGTACGTTCGTAATAGACTCAAATTGGCAGCTTTACAGATGGGTAGTGGGGCACGGTTTTTAAGTAAAAGTCACTTTTCAAAAGTAATACTGAACGAAGAATTATGCAATATCCTTTGTTATTCCTTGCTATCCATTTATCATTACCTTTGACAATTTGGGAGTAATAGAGCCAACTTTGTATAAGTCGTGATTTTCAATCAAACCAAAGCAAGCCGTAAACGTACATGCCCCCACGCGCGAGCATAGGACCAGAATGTTTGCAGACAAAAATGAGGTGGGGGTGGGAGGGGCTTGCATTAAAGGAGTTCTTGGCAAATGATTGAGGAAGTAGAGGGGAAATTTAGATATAGTCCGAGGCTTGTATTACAGAGTTGACAGCAATGGTGCAGAAATATGATTCTTTCGTTATATCATGCAGAGATATCTCACAACACTTCGAAAAGAGAAAGATGCATTTGAAGTCCTCATTAAACAGAAGGCGGTAAGAGAATGTTGGTGTATTCTGGCTCTCTTGTATTCGCAATTCTGCCATTATATGTTGTCCTGCAAGGCTAAATAGAACCCAGGTTCAAGTTTTTAAAAGATTAGTAGTATTTCGTGAATTTAGCATAGCTTTTAATTTTGATACTCTTGTCAGTAAAATACTCATGTGTTGGCTGACACCGCGAGAATCCGTCGTCGTCTGAAGATCAGCGGTACATGCCTCTTGATGTGTTCGTCAGCTACATCAATGTGATTGGTGCGGGTCTGTTACAGGTAAGAGGTATGGGTCTAGACATTTTACGTACTGGAGTTATGATGTAGCTAAAGGCAAAAGCAAGGAATCTGATCGAAAGGCGATGTAATTCACAAAAATGAGCTTTTATTTTCTTACTGCCTAGGTCATTCCATGCTTTACTGTTTCCAATTTAGAGGAAGTTGTTAATGGACAAAATTCTGCAAAAGTGGCGTTCAATGCATTTCTAATGTTGTGAATTTTCAAAATCCATTAAATCAAGATCAGAAAATGTTGTCGATTGCTGAATAACAGACACTTGGATGCAAATGCAAATAAAGACATAAAGTGATAATAAAAACTTTCAGTCATTGTCCCAGATGGTTGTTCAAGGCTGGACTTTCCCTACTGATGTATAATTCTGCTTATATTTTAAGCTATAAACAATATCTAGATATGATATCTTTTCGCCTGATACGATCGATTCGTGCTAGTATCTTAGTCAAATACCATCTAGATCTATAGTTTGATCGATTTTAGTGTCTTATATGTGCAGAAAATGGAACGTGAAGGTGCCATGATATCTCGAGATTTTATTTCACTGACCATCGTTGAGAAGTTGTTTCTATATTCAATGAGTCTACGCCCGAGATGGGCAAACTACGGCCCGCGGGCCACATCCGGCCCGTTGGTCTTTTTAATCCGGCCCGCCGAAGATTGGTACAGAATTAAAGTTTGATGTGAATGATTGCATTCATACAACCTGAATTCGATGCGCTGGCTAAAATGGGTGATTGAAAACATTGTTCTCATTGAAAAGTATGTAAATAATTTACTGCTTCTTTCTGTTTATGTTTGATGTGTATTGTTAACAAATGCAGTTCTTCATATGTATCGTATATGGTGCTGGACCAGCCCTTCCGTCAAATTTTAAGAGTCAATGTGGCCCCCGAGCCAAATGATTTGCCCTCCCCTTGGTCTACAGGATAAGGTCATAAGACGAACATTCGAAGTCCATTTCCTGGGTGTGAGTCATAGGAACCACTCTACTGGTCATTGATGCAATGAATCCTTTACGTTCGCCTTTCTTGTCAAGTTTGAAGCCACCAAAGCGACTCTAGTACTCTCATTGTAATTTTAGAGCATGGTCATTCCAGAGGAACGAGAGGGAAAGAGTGATATCGCTCTGGAGATGCTACGTGATTCCTCGAAAGCAACAGATGCTGTAAGTTCACGAAAAGCAGGAGGGCGAGAGCCAGAAAAAAAGCTATCGAGAAAGGTAAGACCTATCTCATTTCCTCAGCTATTTCTCCATCGATCCAGCCATTCATTCTGGACATTGCTTCTCTACCGACCACTATCCTAACCCACTGTGTTTCCATCGTTCGATCTATCCGTCTATTTATCCGTCCAGCCACCCATATACCTATCTCGGCGACTATCCAAGGAATCATCTATCTTTCGATCAATCCATGAAGGGCGCATCCGAGGATCCATGAGAGCAGTCCTTCTTTCATCAAACCATTTATGAACCATCCATGAATGAATTCACAAAATCTACATCCATCCATGTATCCAACCTTCCATCATGCATCCAACTGTCCGTCTATGCACTCATCTATTCATCCACCCACCTATCCACCCAACGGTGGTTTTGTTGGTCCGTGTCCACGGTGTCATTTGGCATTTTATTCTTATTATTTTTAGACACTAACAGTGAGATGACTGTTTCTTCATAGATTATTGTAGATTCAAGAGAATTTCGAAGTGAGCTGCCCTCTCTCATTCACAGGAAAGGGATTGATATCGAACCTGTTACTCTGGAGGTAAATCATCATTTTCCGAAAGGATGTGTTTTTACTCTTTTGAAATCATGCAGGGATGAAATTACGTAGTGACATACTTGTTATTTTACTTCATTATACTGTATCAATACTTGATTACATTTGTTTCAGTCAGTTTGATTTGCTTGATTGTGTTTCTTAACCTGTATTATCCTTACTGCCAACTTACTGTACTTACATATAATTTAATATTGTTATATACTATTATCAGTAAGCGCCACTTATAAGCTGGTTTCGCCTCTGATACAAATCGATGAATCCATCAACAATTTGATGTTACGGAAGTATCTCCTATTTACTAAGGTGTGGTTACGCACCTTCTGGTGACCGTCAATTATTTTGAACTCACTTTTCCTTTTGGTGATGGTTCTAAAGCAATCGAAACAAAAGGCGCCTGAACATGGCATATTATATCGGTCTTGTAGTATTTTTAAATGTAACCTTACTGTAGCTGCTTCATTTTGTTGAATTGATAATGGTAACCGAGAATCATGAGAAACTGTGATTAAACTGATTCTATTAGTCTGCTGGATTGATTTTGGTTTTGGCAATTCCATCTTGGAAGATTAATCATATTTCAAACAGCTGGAGGATCTACTTACTAGGATAATAGAGTTGTGAATGCAGCATATAAGTTAACGAAATGCGGAATGGTAATTGCATGAAATAGACGGGTTTATTTGTACTTTTTTAGCGATATGTCGATGTATGGAAAACTGAGGATGCGTCTCATTTAAGCATCTGTTCTGGAGCAATTGTCTGGCGCACCTTTTCTATTTTGGTCTATCGTGTTCACAGAATGATTAACAGATTTAGTAAGAAATGAAGGTTTTTGAATCAGCGGAAAGTCATGCTGACATTAGGAGATTTGAACAATCCGAAGTCAAGTTAGATTTGACTGCCTTTGATCACTATATTACATATTCAGAAAAGACATGGGAAGGTAACTGATGGTTGAACATGAATTGTTTACCTGTGAATAGTAGGACTTATTGCTCAGTAATTAATTGTAAGTTAAGGACAGTGTTGCATGCGGCAAATCTTTTATTAGTGGGAGAGAAAAAATATATGTTAATTGCCGAAAGGTGTTCTTCATGGAATACTGTCACCTGTTTTTCAAGAGAGTAAAGCCGTTTCGTAAGTAGACAATGAACGAACATTTTAGATGAGAAATGACCTAAGTATCTGTCTTTGAAACACATAGCGAGGTGAGGTTTATAGGCTGCCAGCAGCTTAAGGGATCAGGCCAATAGCTTGAAATGGTAAGGGGTGAAAGAAGGTAAAGGTAAAAAAGTCGTCCAGAAGACGTAGCTTATTCATCGAAATTCTCGTCCTAACATGAAAGTAAAACAATCAAATGCTATAAATAGGAGTTAATGTTAAACCTATTGCCTACTCAGTACCAACAAGTATAATGTACCACTTACTAGAACATGTCAAGTTCTAAGATTTTCAGCCTTTTACGCTCATATTCATCCCATCACGTTGATACATGAATAATTCAAGTGGCTGCATACTGTCATTATGATGTTACATCGATTTCTAGAAGCCGTGTTGTATTCCTGCAGTTTACACGGCAGAACATAGCCTCGTGATATTAAGTTACTAATTCTATAGAAGAAAGAAAGGGAGGTTTTCGAGAGATATTCGAGGAAGAAAAAGTATTGAAACTTCAACCATCATGGCTTTTTGTCATGCAAGAGTAATACTACGTTGGTTATTTAATCCACATGGGATACTCTCAGGCATAGTATACCTCACTACAAGGTATCTTTAAGCGCAGATATTACAATTGGGCGTTGCGAAGTGCACTGAAATACAGAGTTTTTAAGAGATTTTTACTTTACTTTTACTTTTTACCTATTTTTACCGCCCTCAAGACCTTGAGATCCCCTAGTTTTAATGCTCAGATGTTTCACTGAAAACTTTACTCCGAAACAAAAAGTGGTAAGCCCTGCAGGTACGAGAATGGATCAAAAAAAGATTAACAAAATAAAGTAACTTTATAAGGTAAATCAAAGAAAAGTCGGGGCTCTGTACAGGTGTCTTCCTTTCTTGTCAATTGACTAAGGAAGGACTCCCATCCGATCTGCCATGCTGTCCAAACCCCACTAAAAGTTCGCGTCCCGATAATGACATATTGTTTATTTCTCTGGTGTCTCTTGTATGTCAATTCAATTTATGGACTATGAATAGATTGACGGGCCAGATGACAGTCCTTCCTCTGGTCAAGTTACATGGCGCAGAGAGGCTGGTCTCCAATTGCGTTGAGCTGGATGTCGATATCCACCGGTGTGTGATTAGGAGATAATTTGGCAGTATGTTGACATCGGAAGTCGCCTTGCTTACTTGGTAGAGCACAACCAGCAAATGCATGGGTCACTGGTTTGATCCCCGGTGCTGGCATCCCTCCAATGTATTTTCTAATAAATAGAGCTTATTATTGCTCACAGTGAACGAGGAGTGGCACCAAAACCCAAGAGAAAGATCCTGCGATGCAAGAAACCTCTTCTTCTCAGCACCTTCAATGTCCGTACCCTACGGGCAAGGAGTGCCACCAGCAATGGGGAAGTGCTCAAGACTGATGAGCTCTGCTACCAGCTGAATCAGATCGGGGGAGAGATAACTGGTATCCAGGAAACCAAGATCAAGCATGAGATAGACAGGAGGAAGATGGTTAACAGCTATCCAGCAGCATTCGGGTACACTCTGTACACGGTCTCTGCGTGGGAAAATGATCAGCAAGCAGCTACTGGTGGAGTCGGCTTAGTACTGGGGAAAACATCGCATGAACTTCTCATAGGAGTAGAGCGCAGCTCGGACCGCATTATGAGAGCTGACTTCAGAGGGAACCCTGCCATGACAATACTGGTAGCCTATGCCCCCACAGAA
>JAAAKM020003945.1:0-12085 GCA_010016025.2 Alatinidae sp. Z8VKAUB7J3 | reverse complement strand
AAAAAAAGGGTGAATACCTCCTCCTGTTGACTGAAATCCGGTCTTGCCCGCCTCTATTGGCAGGACGTACGAGATAAATCGTAACGAGGAATCAAACTTAAAAGGAAAATTAAAAGCAAAGCAAATACTGACAAAATAACGAATATTTTCCCTATCTTTAAATCAACCATATAGGCTTGTCTTTCCATATAATAAAACGTCGTCTTCGGGCACACTTTTATTTCTGTCACTATATTTGCCACCTATATTACGCACTTTTAACCTAAGAACTGGATTCATTAGTTTGTACTTCCCAGAATGTGGAATACTAATGCAGCCCTTGCTCAACCAGTCGCAAAGTAATATCTCTTTCTCAAATTACAATGTTGCTATTATGATACACGGTGACTAAAATCAGGCACTGGCAATGATCTAGCTAGGTATCCCGTGTCTATCTTTATACCTTTCTGCGTTTAAAACTTTACGGTTTATGATGCTCTTTCTCTTACGTCTAACCTGACGAAATCAAAATGTATATTCTAAGCAAGATGTTACGGCTAGTTTTGACATTTATATCATTTTTTACTAAAGTACCGTATCAACGAAACTCTTGCATTACGTATGAGTAACGTTCTATTCTACGCCGACAGTTTTTATATCTGCTTAACATTATCCCTATAAGGTTACTAAAGAGAAAGTGTTTCCTTTAATGACAGACTTTACATACCCCGTACCACGCTGTAAAATCGGGACGTGGCTATGATGACACAAAATAGTTAAGCGCCTTGGTTGGCCACTATGTATGTACACTCTCAATGGCATGGTTCTGAAAAATTGACGGTAGGCTTGAGATGCAGCGTAAATGGTAAATTGTAAAGCGTCTTTTGAATGTGCCTAGCACAGAGAGTACATCATAAAAATGCAATGTACTGTACTATACTTCAAAACTACAACTTTGCACAGCCCAAAAGAAACAAGAACAAAAACTAATAAAATTATAAATGAACAAAACCAAGCAAAAGTAAACCAAGCAATTGGTAAGTAGATTAAGATATGGATAAAACGTAAAACAAATATGAATATGAATCTTAAAATGTGAGAAAAATATGACGATCAGTTCTCCTTCGCATTTTATGCTACAAATACTTACACAAAATCTAACTATTTGAAATTAACCTAAACGCGTCATTAAGATTTAAACACATCTGTCAAACCTGATTATGTATATTCAAAAGGGGCAAAATAAGGCTAGGTTTAAAAGGGGGGGGGGTATTCTTCAATTTGGCGGAGGTGTAACACCAACTGCTTATGTGACATGTACTACTGTTTGCATCTTGATATGAGAACTTTGTGGATTGGGGGACTGATTGCAATTTGCAGGAAGCCCTTAAATAGCCCTTATTAGCCATTGGGTAAGCGGCGGAGGAAGAAGGAGATGTTACATGAAAAAGCAAAGGAGCTAAAATCTTCTTCGCACGTTTTTTTAACTCATGATATATTATTAAATCTGTATACTAGCTGAGAGCAGTGGCTGTTCTAGACAGAAATGACCTGCACACGTCCACTCCTTCTCGTCAAAAAATATTTACACGTGGTGAAGCCAGATTATCTTTGGTTTACAAACAGACACGTGAACATGCAGACACATTACTTAATAGCATTGTGTTATACGTACGTGGTAAAATAAGAACTACAGGGAGTCGCAAACATTCATAAAGCCCACAAAAATAGAGTTGGATTATAATTACTACCACCCTGAACATTTTATATCGAGAGAAAGTGTGCTAATTTTAGTCTCTGTGTTTACCGTAATTCTACGCTACTTCCTCATAAACCGAATTATACACCATACGGTGCCTGTTTCCAACACAGAGAAGATGACTGTATGAAGCCACACCAACGGGGATTAATTATTGGTCGCTGTCAGTAAGATCCATAAAAGTGTCTGTAGACAGACGGCAGTGATTCTCAAACAAAATCTCCTTTCAGCGGATTTCTTCTGTTCATTTAATAATAATATATGAAAATTGCCAGTAATTCTTTGTGATCGATTAAATAGAGAACCGATGATGACTTCTCTAACAAAAATTGATAATTTTGTTAAGGTAAACATACTATTTACTATGTTGAGGAGTATCTGCCAAGTGTTTCGTAATTCGAATGAGACCTACACGTTTACTTCACATCATTTTTGTTCATCAAAGATGACACTCTCCTGTAAATTATCATTTCAGAAATTCTTTTTCAAGCGAAGGATAGGCCTACACAAAATCTCATGAATTTTGCATCATCTTGAATGCTCGTCCACAAATTGGTGTCCACAATCAAAGGGTCCAGAAACAATATTATGCGATCCGTAATACGAGCCTGTCTGACAACGCAAGCAATTCGAATACATAGTCGAATGTTTCTTGGGAACGGGGTCCACTGATTACTTCATATCTTCTATGAGGAGGGATGAGAGGGAACAGGCGGTGGGCTAACGCCTTCCGCAACACGTTAATACGTTTCCTAGAAAATGAAATTCTATTAAGTCAACAATATGAGAAGTGGAGTAACAACATCGCCATCATTTTCGCAATGGGCGCCGGTTTTTAACAAACCCAGTTCTCTGATAAGCTCAGTAGAGGTATCAATTAGTCTTTAACAACAGCAGCTCGTCGAATATATATCAAACCCTTTTGTGGAAATGCAGCAGTTAATGATTACAATTATCAAGGTCTCAAAACACTTTTCTACCAGTATATGGTTACATTAAGAGCAAGTAAGAAAATACAAAAAATTACTGTGCTTTTCCACTTTGCGGCATAATACGATTATCTTTTTACACATATTTACGCATACCCTATAATTGATTTTACTTTTCCAATCTACAACTTTCAATAATGTTAAACAATTTCTTATTATCATTACCATACTATTCTTTCTTACTCTTATTCTTTAATATCTCTAAAAATGCACTTCCCTCTGAGACTCTTACTCCCTTTGCTTGCGTACATAATCTTTTCCCGCTATTTCCACGGAGATACGTTGTGTCTACAAAAAAATTATTCTTTGAATGCCCCATTTTCTAGTTTAGTGTTTTAGATCTGTATCTTCAATATCCGTGCTCGAGTCCAGTTTACCAAATCTGCAATGGGTTTGAAGACATCTATACTCAGACGAAACGTTGTCACAAAAACAGTCTAAGTTTGGCCTTGTCACTTAGAGTGCTGTGTATAAGGTATTTACTTTTTAAAACTGGTTTACTCACAGCGCTTGTATTTCAACATACCCCATAGGTGCTTTTCGAGTCGATCTTCCTGTTAATGATTTCTTTGGACGAAATACATTTGAAACGTTTTGATACAGTGGCTATCGACGGCAGTTCAGTCCTGTTTTACCTTGAAAAAGCCCTAATTTTACACCTGCGGGCGCTGTAGCAGAGCGAAGTTAATATCTCACTTTCCTTAATGCAAACAGGGTCTCAAAGCAATTATATTATCCTAAAATATTATCCGTCCACTGTTGCAAATATGCGGCATTGCAGCATTTACCACATGACACATAGAAACGTAGCAATACCTCATTCGTTTAATGTGGACCTTACTAGAGCATTGTCAAACCTGCAATGGCACTAGACAACGTTCGTGAGGCCCATGTGCGACAACAAGCAGGCACACTCCTTTTTGGAAAAATCAACAGAACACTTAGCCGAGTAGATAGCTTCAATTCATTAGTAACTGTGTCTAGTAAAAGTTAAAGGGCCGTTCACGATTGAAGAGAATATTGGCCACTTGGTGTATTTTTGAGGCAATCACGCAGCATCTAATTTTGAAATCTGAAGGGGTTGAAAGACACACAATGAGGAGCCATACTAGATCCTGGGGGAATGGGGCCACACTTACGTGGCCAGGCAATTTTTTCACATCTAAGCACTGCGTTTTACACTGTTGCATGTACGTTACGGCACTCTGATCTTCTTACTACGATAGTAATCTTGGCCCTAGTATTGATTAAGTAAGGAAGTAAATTGAAATGTTTGGTCTACAAATGAGAATTAAAAAAAATACCACGTCAACCACAAAAATATCCCAGCTCACATACAAAGGTCCCATTATCTCAAGTACACAATTACCTTTTACCTTCAATCTGACATATTAATCATATGTCCCTTCGCCTACACTGAGCACAATTGATAACCAAGCACTTTCGAAGGATAAAAACAGATGAGAATAAGGGCAAAACTTGGACAGAAAAGTTAGGGAAAGCAAATAAACACTTGAAAAATGTCCGGGGAAATGATCATAACGGTAGTTCGATCAACATAACACGTAGTTTAGTTTTCAAGATTCCCGGGCTAGAAACCACGCAAATATTCAAGTCTGGAAAGGAAATTGGCTACGAAAACATTTCCGTTAACATTTCGCATTCGGTGAGTCTGGAAAACACATCGTACATTGATCAATCAAACTGTAACACCCGCAATCTCTGTGATTTACATATATGGTTTTATCTAAGAGCCCCATTGTTTGTGAGTAGGAGGCGGGGGAGACACGCTCACGGGCCTTGATTTGACCCTTTCACCACCCATGCATGGCCGTTCCCTTCGCTACAAATAAAAGACTTGAGTCCTCCTTGATTACGATCATGAAAAGCACTCTCCGACAAACGATTTCGGATTGCGGAGAGCACAGAGAACAACAAACATGTAGGTACCTGTGATGAAATATTTGATAAAACTTATGCATCGACAGCGTAGCACAAAAGTACAACAATAACAAATGTTTATGTAATAAAAGCGAAATAATTGAGCACGTTCAACAGCTCATATTCTATTCTTTAAATCTTCAAGTTTCCATTTTTCGAAGTTGCTTAGGAACTGAGCTTTGAAATGTGAAGACATGGTCATTGCTAATGTTTTCATCGGATTAAAGGATCTGATAAGGATGTTTGCGGTTTTGGTGTCACTAGTGAAGGGTAATCTAAACAAATTCGATGGAATAAAACGCTGACCATCACGTACAGAGCACAGCAATGACAAGCAATACAACTTTTCTAAAAGAAAACAACTGGGTAAATTTAGACACACGAATTTGAGAATGCGTAAATAAAAGCTGCGTTAATTAATAAACGTCACGGATATAAAGTCGGATCAAGCATGGCCTATAAACTTTGGTCTCACATACAGTTGTGGCAGAATCAAACTGAAATATTTGAATTTACTACTTAACAAGAACGCTCATTTACTACTTTATTTACACATTCATTCCATAATAAAATAAATCGATTATAATAATATACTATATGTGGCAATCTGACTCCAAAATTGCTCTCTAAATTACCATGTCAATAACTGTGTTTCTTACTTATCTACTTACTTGATGATTTAACAACCTAACCTAATTATGATATTTTGGACTTACCTGAACATTTTTTCTTTAAACTGTCTTTGTTATAATAGTTTAATGAGTTTTTTTAAAACCAATTATAGCCTTTTGTACATAATCGGTTCCCAAATTCCTCTTTTATCTACTTTGTTAAGTACTACCTGAATCACTCATTTTATTTATATATTTCCTCTTATAACAACTAGGTAAATCAGTTCCTTAATTAATTAACTACTTAGTTAATTAATTACCCGAATAAATTCAGCCTCTGAGCATGAACTATTACTTCCTTTTTGGACCACACCACAGCTCATCAGGTCAAAGAAGACTTAAGTACTGACTTAAGTAACTATTTATAACCATTTTGTACTTAAATCCTTGTCATAAGCTTCTTTTAACTACGTTGGTAATGACTGCCCTTAATAAATTACGTACTAACTGATTTAGATAATTGATTGAATTACCCTTTTAAGGGGAAAAGATTGATTACGTATATTACATTACCCTTTCAAAAACATATCTTATCCAAAAAGGGTTAAATCCAAAAAAGTCAAAGTTTAAGTAAATACAACAATTATAAACTAATTTCATCGTAAAAGCTTTCTCATTTCACTCCATACGATTGCTATGATCAGTATATGGCGAAAACCTTTAGCAGAATGAATCCGTTACTCAACATAATATTCAAATTTTGCGCCACTAACCAACTTTTCAATTATAAACTACATAATGTGACCTCGTGTTTAACACTCTAAACTCCATTGCAGGCAGAAATAAACACTTGCACGTGTTAAATATGGCAACTTGGATCTAAAAATGAAGTTCCGATATAAAAAATAAAGAACTATATAGGGATACATGGTCAGTATTGTTTATGTTTGTAACAGAAATGATGCATTATTTTGAAAAGACACATTTGAGAAATAGAAAATATGTCACCACCGGGGATCGAACCCGCGACCAACGGTTTCGCGGCCTGTGCTCCACCAACTGAGCTAGGTGATCTCCGATGTCAACATACTCCAATTCTCTAGTCACCACATTAGCTCCTAATCATCCACCGGTGGACATCGACATCCAGCTCAACGCAAATTAAAACCAGCCTCTTTGCGCCATGTGACGGGTTCGAGCCCCGGTGGTGACATACTTTCTATTACTCTAGTGTCTTTTCAAAAATCTGACATTTGAAATCCTCTCTTCTCGATGTTAAATGATGCATAGTGAAATATTCGAAATTAAATTAGAGCAATTAAATTACTAAATCACTGAGTTATTAGTGCAGAGGATCGTCTTTTATTCGGGAAAGCAAACTCTAGTAAATCATCAGGCTAATCCCCAAAGTTTGGTTAACTCAATTTTCACTTTTAGTCAAGCAGCCATAGTATGATCTTATATCGTGTTCAAAAGAATGATAGTATGACAATTCTGCGATTGCCGAAGAACTTTAAATTCAGGCCTCTCTGAATGATTCTCACTTTATGTGGCTGAATGTTTATCAGGAGGTGCACTAAGCAGATTCCTACGCGCAGTCGCAGCAAGGGAGGGCGCCACCCCCACCCCCACCCCCTAGACAGCCGTATTTGTGGGATAAGGGGGGCCCCAGAAACATCATTTCTGGCAAAAACAAAGGGAATCAGAATCGTGTTTTCAAAGTCGTTTTTAACATTTTCCGAGGCTCCGCCCCGAACTCCACTGGGGGGGGGTCTTGGGGGCTCAAAACGCCCTCAGGACTCAGTTCCATACGTCAGCGCCTTCGGTTCAGACACTGCGCCTTACGTCGTGGTGCCCATAGGACGCCACACAGGATCTTGTCCCAGCTGCGGAACGCGCCCCGCGCCGCTACTGCCTACGCGTAACGCATACGAAGCTGAGTAACGAAAATAATTGAGTGGCGTAAGTTCCCCTTTCCCCAGCCATTCCGATGGCCCATTGTCAATGCCCTAAACAACTAAGGCTACCAGCGGAAACTAGCGTACATCACTCATTCTGTAGACAATCGACGCCTAGCTCAACTGTACAATGAAGCAATACTATCGAGTACTTACGTAAGGATTCCCTCGCTAACTGACCTTATTTACACAAGCTCTTTCAATACACGCCCTACACAAAAATACGCGGAGTTTCCTGTTTGGATTAACGTTAAAACTAAGGTGTTCGGCAACCTTCACACTTTGAGTTTGTATACAATAAAATGCATCTAGAAAACAGGAAACTGATCAGATATTGGCATTTACTTTTTCACAAAAGCAAGATTGTATGTTGACAGGTACGAATCGGTACAATGGTCCATCCTTTTTAAAGGCACAATTCAACAAAGGAATCATGATTACTAAGATATTATAGTTCAAATTGATACTCCAGGTGAAAATCGACATGAATTTGGAATATAAAAAGTAATATATTAGGAATAGAAAAACCCGTGAAATGACACGTAATTTGAGAGAGGTCTCGATATAGTTGTCACTGGGGATATTAGTACGTTATTAGACGTAGTTCTCTTTGGGTACAGTTGGATGGGCAAGAAGTGCATTTAAGTCGCTTTAATGAGGGAAATGATCCTTTCAGTGCATCGGTACCTATTCAAATTTCTTCTTAAACAAGTATAGCTTTCATTTTAGAGTAGCGCGTATAAGAGCTGTACGTATCCGAAAGCCACACGTATCAACAGTGGTTTGTATTTAACGGGCAGGTGTACTTGCCCTTTTCCGTGTATATTTCGGCTTCACGCGACTTGCTTGCTAAGCATCGCATCTAAAACACGGTCCAAAGTTAAAGTATTTGCTTAAATATCTCTGAAATTGCGATTCGTCAATTTCGTGCATACGCAAACGCATGCACGCACTCACACAAGTGCGCACTAACGCACACAGATAGATACACCCATATCAACGCATACTAACACACAGATGTGCACAAACGCAAACTAACACGGACGTGCACAAACGCACACTAACACACATACGCGCAAAAATGACAAACAAACACATGAAAAATGGCGTTGCTTTAGACGTACCAGATATACAAACATCTACTATAAGAAAATTTGATTTCTATAGATTTCTGTAATACAGCAAAACGATTCCATATTATAGAACTAATTGATTTCTTTAACTTAACACAAACCTTCTGCCACGATAACGTACAAGGTTTTCGGAAAGGGAAATGGAGAAATGGTGATTAAATGTTTACGTTGGCTTCTTCCACCAGACAATACAATACTATCGTGAAAAATCAAACACTTATAGCAGCCTCTTCAGACCTCCCAATCTTTACAATCTAACATTTTTCATACGAAAGTCGTTCATGGTCAAAAAGCACCTCAAGTATTTGATAGCTTTGACCTTTTCAAAACAAACCAGAGCCCCTGCCCACTCTTCGCTACGTTCCTCTGCTAGAATCTTCTACTATCTCCTACATATTCACTTTGAAATACCCGATGTCAGTAACAATGTCATGGGTCAGCGCCTTGAGAGAAGTATAAACAAGTCTTGTACAAAAATTAACTTCCCACTTCGCTGAATGTCCTTCTAGTAATAAGCGCTCGACACGATCCCCTTATTCCATAAGTAAAAAATCACGGAGCGGTACAGCAAAAATCCAAACATCGTACATGCATACAGAGAGTGGTTCTCCTGTTGCAAAACATCGAATGATAATGGTAATCATCATCAACAGTAAAACAACAATAATCACACCCAGTCAAACCCTAATCATCACACCTAGTAAAACGATATTTTTTTTAAAAAAATCACGGGAATGGCAGTCACCAAAGTCAGGAGTATAACTTGACTTCAGGATCTCGGTATCTTGTATAGTTATTTGCTTTAGAGTGTTACTTTTATCTATATAGGGATGATATTAAAAAATGGCTATTGACACTGATAGTTCGTAAGTCACTTATTAATCGTAACATTACCTCTATATTGGGTTCAAATGATGGTTCTGCCTCATCTCCATGAAACATATCAAGTAACGCCTAAAGTCACGACAACAAAGTCATAATTTAGGACAACAGAAATTACACAATAGAGCAACAAAACTACGTACAAGTTTGGGGAAGTGACGGAATGACAGAAAAACAGACTAAAATGAGTAATACAAAAGGAAGGGGGAAATAATGCCCAAAGGCCAGGAAATTAGAGAAATCAAGGAGAATTACAACCAAACACAAGGGGATGGGGAGAGAAAAAGAAAAGAAAAACAAGCAGGCATTAAAGTAGAAAGGTATAAAGAAGAAGTAAAATTAGTAACCAGTTAAGAAAGAAAGAGAAATAAGCAAAGAACATGTTCAAAAAAGAAATAATGAATAGGTTGGTGAACGAATAAACGTAAATGGAGAAGTTGATAACAAAGAAAAGGTGGGATTGGAGTGAAGGGACACCATGTGCTTTAAATAAAACGAACATAAGTTATTAAATGCAATATTTAAGGCATTTTCTCTTGCGTGATATTACAAATTTTACAAAATATAATAAAAGAATTTTTGCAATAAAAAGTTATTAGAAAGGGCTAAAGAATTACACAGTATTTTCAACATTATACTTGCCTTGTCAACTTTGGTAGCAACTTTCAGGTCTTTGCATGATATGTTCTGATCTCTAATATTCTTCACGTAATTTCCTGTCAACTTCAAGAATAAAAAGCAAAGTCGTTGGTTGGCGTTGTAGTATACTTAAATAAACCACAAAAGTGAGTTATTTTATTATTTCTATGCAATGGCGCGCCTGCAAACACATCTAGGTGAAGTTGTCACGGTAACTGTATTACCAGCCTTTGCAGATAATCAATATAACAACGGGGAGGAAATTCAACGTGAACCTGAAAACCTTTTTGTCGCGAGAATTTGCAATGACAAGTCTGGAAAAGTACTAGGTCACTAACCTTTAAAATGTCTGAAGAAATATACTCCAAGACAGCTGCAACATAAACCACAACTTGGTACTCAATCTTGAATCCAAGGACTTCCTGCAGAAGTGGTAAAAATTATGAGAAACTAAATTAAATTTCAGGGAAACTGTAATAAAGAATTTTAAGGTTGTAAACTTTATTGACATTATTTCGACCTCTAAAACTCATCTCCAGGTTGACTGCGAATTGCTTGCTCAAAATTGGTTAAACTAGCCTCGCGCCCTTATAGTACAGATCTTAAACAAAAACTAGTACTGGAATTTCGTAAAACATTTCCTGCGTGACTTGGCCCTTTACAATTTTAACTTTGGTACAGTCTTGACAACACCTACACGGAATCAAGTGAATTTGGCCGGTGATATTGATACCTATTGCCAGAGATGGACATTTTTTGAATGTTAGTTTACTAATCACAAATCTACAAATAGCAGACAAACAAAAGATAAGTGGAATAACATAAACAACAAATCTGAAAAATTGCAGAAATTATAGTCTACTGATGCAAAGTTAAAATCTCTTTGAGTATGATATTTGTATGTCCACAGTCCTCCATTCCAACGTCAAAGTCAGACTTAAAACGAGACTACAGGGAGTAAGGTCATCCACTAAGCAAGTTGGCCCCTGGTGGTGACAGTAGTATTCTTACATAAGGGACCTTGCGATGACAATGGTATTGCTACACAGGGGGCCCTGGTAGTGACAATAGCAATACTGTCCAGGGGCAATGGTGATGACAATGGTATTCTGCACAGTAAGAGAATGACACAGAGGACATTATCTTCCACTAGATGAAGGGGTTAAAAAGAAGCAGCTGGTTCTAAGCCACCTTGAGAAAGACTTGAAGAAGTCCATTAAGGAGTGGAACAAGGTGAGGCTGAAAAGAAACACCCCTCTGCATTTTTGCTCCCCAAGTAGCACATGTCGAAGCATGAATGACGCTCTTTATCAAATGTAGCATTATTATTGCCTTCTCTTTTTCCTGTGGAGGCATTGATCGCTCCACAGGAGAAGAGGAAAAGGAAATTTCACTGTTTTGAGACTTTATTCATATTTAAAATTGTATGAACTAAACACATCATAATTCTAAGCCCTTCCCCATACGCCAATCACCATGATTCCTAATTTAACATACGTTTTCTATGCTTCCATTAATGGAGCAAGGTAAACTAATGACCAACTTCCATTACGATCTAGATTGTGATAGGTCTAAACTCGTATTCCTCTGAATCAAATTTGTTTTTATTGCCTCTTGCCCTTTTCAGTCTAAGTCTCGGCTTGGCTTCAGGTAGTATCAAAGCTCTACACTTTCTTACACAATCATCCTGCTCCATTCTTTCCAATTTACACAACTGACTCAACATTCTCCTCTGAATAACATCCTTGATGCCATGAATACCTAGCCAGCTTCTTCTCTCATCTGCTTGTCAAACTTGTGTTAATATCCATCTAAGCATTCACATGTCCTTTCTTTCCAAGTGATCAAAGTCACCTTGCTACATTGCCCATGTTTTACGTCAATGCCACTTAACACTTCCAACAATATTGAGCTACTATTAACGTCTTTTCAAAAATGTCCACAAGACCACTTTCAAATATCACAGCTGCTCTTGACTTCACTGCTGTTTAGCAGGTCTTTAGCTTCTGTCCAGGGCGATCTTAATAACAGGCCTCCTCAACATGCAATTGCGCTCTAAAGCTGGAGGCCATTGTTCAAAATCTTATAATTTCCGCAAATATTGTCAAAGACTATGCAAGTGGCCACAAATTTGGTAGTAGACATGTACACAGTATACAATATGACTGGCATGATAATAAAGGTGGTTTCTAGG
>JAAAKM020003943.1:0-10854 GCA_010016025.2 Alatinidae sp. Z8VKAUB7J3 | reverse complement strand
TGTTGACTTACTCGGTGCTACAGACAACTCCCGGCTAAATGTCTGCCTGAAACGGCGACGTTTCTTTGCTAAGCATATGTAATAGACTCTGCCGAACAGTATTAATAAACAAGCATGACTCAAACAGCGCTGAAACGAAGATTGAAAGCAGCAGAGCACACACTGTTGCTTAACTTTTGTTAATAGAGCATACAAGGCACGGACCTCCCTGCTAAGAAGAGGGTGACATTAAATCGTTTTTGATTTACCGTGGGCCGATTCATCGCATCAAAGAAGGCTTCTGACTAACAGAATCTGCCGAGTGCAAGCAGAGACTCACAGAACAGGCTCTGTATCAAACTAATGTCTGCTTTACCGATCAAGCAGCGTGGCTTGTCTCAACTCAGCAGTATATGTAGTGACGGCAGCAGACGAAAGGCGGATAAGAAGTGTCCTGCTTTAGTAGATGCTTATTTCTGCGGCCTTTGAATGCAATGTTTCACACAACTTGGTTGATGTCACAAAAAGCAACATACATTATATTTGGTAATTTGCAAAAACAAAGTTTGTGCCATCTGTAGGGTTCACGCGAGCGGAGAAAATGGTTTTGTTTCTTGGGATGATAATGTAATGAAAGTAGACAAGTACCTGGTTTTTTCCCCCCATTTCTCTCTTACTGTTATTTTTTGTGCTATAGCCCCAAAGCTATGGTGACTTTTTAAGTCATCAGCAGCTATGCAGTCATTAGCCAACATGAGTTTTATTGAAATTTAGCAGCCCGGATGGTGGTTGGGGACCGTTTGCTTAATCTTGTGGTATAACGACGTCTTTGCTTGCAACTAAGCAAGCATTACCTTCTGTTGAAGAAGATTTGTCATGATATGCTGCTTCTCGATGAGAAAGGATAGGTAGCTTTCAAAGGACTCTGCCAACTTTCCGGACCAAAACCTGTGTACATTTAGGTTGCAGGAGGATTTTTCACCCTTTCTCCATGTGTTGTCTGATCCAATGAGCGCTCAATTTCAAACTTTAAAATATATACTGAAGAATTGAGTTACCTCGGTCTTTTTCGCCGTTTAGCAATCCCATGCGTCTCTGCGAAGTACAACAGATATAGTTTAGATAGATTTGTAAAATAAGGGAGTAATATTTGTTTAGCCATGCGCGACTAAATCAGAAACGCTCTTGACGCCATAACGATCTTGGTTACGTGGTAGCAACGACATTCATAGTACAGGGCTTCTAAGAGCCGCTGCAAAAAAGTCGCCACTATTGGAGTTACCGTACAAGACTTGTAAAATATTAATGCAGATTAATTTAACTTAATTATATGGTCAAGGGAAGCCTTTCACAGGTGATTAGCCGAAACTTGTAGAAATATTTTTGGCGTCTTTGGGGAATTACTGTGCTGGTCATGTCGTTGCCACCACGTAACCAAGGTCGTTTTAGTTTCGAGTTTAGTCGCGTTTTGTCGATGGGACGGAACAGAGTAGTTTGTGTTGAGAGTATTTGAATTTTTGATAGATTGCACCTTGTTATCCTGCACTTTACTCAGAACATATGCAAGTCAAAATCTTAATGATTAGGTGAGAATCAATTTAAGTGATTTTGATAACTTCTGTGCCTGAGGGGACATTTCACAAAGATCCTTTAAGAGGTGAACGCGATAATAAAGAACGACCGAATACTTAAGAGTGACTTCACAATTTAGTGAAAATCAGAAGTTTGACAATTTTTTGGCACTCTTAGCATTTTTGATAATGTAGATAACCTGTCCAAATATGAGAACGACATTGTAAACAATGGCCTAGATACGCCCTTTCAAAGTTTGAATTACCCCTTTCAAGTCCTTGTTATTTGATCCCAGTTTGGAATCCAGAGGCTCCTTAAGGCCGTTTGCAAATTTAAACAGCCGTTTCTCGCAGTGGATATCAGATTTAAATGTTACATTTTGAATACAGACCTTATGTAGCACGGGTAACACTTTGATGTAGTTGTAATTGGTGTTCCTCGAAAAAAATCTTTGTTACGTCATCACTTTAGCACTTTAATTGACAGGCCACAAATAGTTCGTTTTGCACTGCAGAAACATTGAATTTTATGATATAGTAATAAGGGCAAAAGATCAAGAGGTCGTCCACGTACAACATTTACGGAGCTAATATATAGGGATGCCAACCTAAGAAAGGAAGAGGTCGCGATAGCCATGCAAGACCAGGAAGAGTGGAGGAAAATTGCCAAAAGAAGTCCGAGTAAGCTCGACCCGATAAGACAAGATATGAGATATGATTGATAAGGGAAGGGATAGAGAACGCACTTAAGTGGCACACTGTTGAATACTTGAAGGCCCCTTAAGACAAGTCATCTGAGCATAAAGCCTCAAGAGTCGACAGTTTATTTTCGTAGACGAAGCGGTACCATGAGTCTGAATTGTTATATTAGATTTGTTAGAAATATATCGAAAAATACGTTATCCACGAACCGTGAAAATTAAATTATGTTATTAAGCTTCGTGCTCAATGTATATCTCTATTTAATGACAATGTTACTTGAGCCCGTATGAAAGAGCTGTATTTTCCACGTAATTAAATATTTCTGTTGTGAAGATTCGAGGTGTTCTTAGGTGATTAGGAGATCGTGTCGGCTTCGTGGCTATTCTAATATCAAGCACAATTTTACCGCCACCTTTTAATCAACTCGGGATTCCACTATATTTTTATGCTTACTTTATTTTGCTTAAAAGGGACAATATAATTTCATCGATGAGATGATTTACTAAATATATTTTACTAAGGTTCACAGTATTTTACTTGCGGGGAGATGAAAAATCTAATAATCAAATCCTCTGAACCATCGAATTATCTTTTGTGTCAGACCTTGAACTCAAAGTGAGGCAATTTTATTTCTTCAAAACTAAGGGGACACTAAGGGAAAGTCTCTATATCGTAATTTAATGGGACACTAAGGGAGAGTCTCTATATCATATTTTAAGGGGACACTAAGAGAGACTCTATATCATAATTTAAGGGGACACTAAGGGAGAGTCTCTATATCGTAATTTAAGGGGACACTAAGGGAGAGTCTCTATATCATAATTTAAGGGGACACTAAGGGAGAGTCTCTATATCATAATTTAAGGGGACACTAAGGGAGAGTCTCTATATCGTAATTTAAAGGGACACTAAGGGAGAGTCTCTATATCATAGTTTAAGGGGACACTAAGAGAGACTCTCTATCGTAGTTTAAGGGGACACTAAGGAAAAGTCTCTATAACGTAATATATATGAGGGTACAGCAAGAATGTATATGAAGGCGTGCATGTTTTATCATTTCGTTAGACAAAAGTAGTTTTCCAGGTAATCAGTGTTTTATACTTCTGTTCAGCACGCAGAAAGTACAATTACAGTTTAGACGAGAGAGTTTTAATTGAAAGCTAATAATTAAGGTTTCTGCTTCATTTGTACCTGTGTCACTTTCGATTGCCTTAAAACAGAATGTTTGGCCGTACAGCGATCCCGGTATGGTCAACTTACATAATGCAAAGAGGCTTTCTCCAACTATTAGTAGAGATGCCGATGCAACGGGTTGGGAACTCATGTGCAAACTAGAGAAAATTATGTTATGACCTATGTCACCATCGTTAAGTCGGTAAGGCAACACGACAATATCAAGTGGCTCATAGCTTCATTTCTTGTTCCTACTTACAGTTTTCTTCTGATAATTCGAACCTCAAAACAGGTGTTCGCCCCAGCGTAAAAACATAAAAAGTCATAAAATTGTGAAAATTTCATTACGAATTTAGCAAAAGGCGTCGGAGTCAATAATTGGCGTCTTTAAATATTATAATGTAATTCATTTCTTTTCTAAGTTTTCAAACAAAGTACGCATTTAGATTTCAAATATGAGTCATCATTCATACTTCTTGTGTCGTAGACGTCACATTTAGGCTTAACTGTACATTTGACAGATGTTCTTTTCGAGGCCAGGGACAGTGAATCGTACGAACAAGATTTTATTACAAGGAGAGATAAAATGTGGGGAGAATGGGACTGAGACTTGGTTCTCTTAAATGTTTTACGTTTATCCTCAAAATGAACGTATTTTCGATGAGATGAGGGCGTATGAACAGAAAGGAGCCAGCGCAAGCAATTTTTTTATGGTCGATGTCGATAGATTATTAATGGTCGATGTCGAGACCTGGTCGAGGAGTGACGTGCCGGTGTAGTGTTGGAAGACGTGTTCCCGAGTGGCTAGATTAGCTATCTCACAATCCAAGGGTTATGAGACTCAAAGGTTCGAGCCAGGCCCTGCTGTAATATCCTTGAGCAAAATACGGACTCTGTCGTGGATTTATTGTACCAAGTTGTAAAACTGGAACGTGGCTATGATGGGGAAGAAGCAACATGCAAGTGCCATGTATGTCTACAATGTGCCTACACTTGTGTCTGCAATGTGCCTACACTCCGTACACTCTAATACTTAGGACAGAAAGGGAGCTAGTTTCAAGACGGATCAGTTTATGTTGACATGGGTTAGTAACCAGTTTTCGAGTCGCTTTTCGAGGACTTCTTTCTTCCATTTCTTGGGCCGGTAATGTTACTGTGCTAGACACGTTCTTTAAAACTTAGCACGGGAGATTCCGACGAACTCTGTCCTTTGAAACTCTCTCAGTCTTTTTGCTAAGTCGAGAGACATTTTCGTCTTTAAGAGAGTAAAATATGTTGGTAAGAACGGAGGAAGAGACAGATGCTTGTGTTCCTCATACAGTTTCTATGGAGATATGGGAAGCGAATTGGTTGCCACAGTGAACCGAAGGTAGTTTAGGTCTTTCCATGGGCTAGCGCGACTGTGTTAGTGTGTGCCTAGTAGCAAAGAGGTCTTGTCGGTGCTGCGATCCCCTGCTTTGAATTTATTGTTTTGGCCATAGATAATTGAAATAGAGAGCTGTGAGGTAGATGTGGCTAACGGCTGCTAAGCGAAAATGTTCTTTCGTGTGGACGACAATCAACTTATATACGGGACGAATGTATGGGTAGAACATATCGCCTTGTAGCTTAAAATCAAACCTTGTTTCCCAAGAAAAACGTCTGTGATCTTCATTTGACCATCAGGCGACGGTCGCTTTACGAGAGAGAGAGCTAGTGTAGTAAGACCTTGATGACATTACAAATAGTCAAAAGTATACTGAAATTATCAAGCTTCATTAGCAATCGACGAAACTTAAGAGCATTACCTCGGCAAGTAAAGTCGAAGTCGTTATCAATCCCAGATGTGGCTGACGTGATCACAGAGCGTCGTTAACGGCGCCCATGATGTTTTCTTGTGGTTTAAGCGTCTGCTTTGTATGGATGCCTAGAGGTAATCTGGGTGTATCTAGGCATTAATATTTAATAGTGCTACGATGGATATATAAAGCGTTGTGTGGCTCTGACCTCTGCCGAAGAGTTTTCGCATTATTGAGCAACTACAGATTTCCGTACCGAGTGGAGTAAATTCATCTCACCTTCTTGAGCCATTTGAAGATCGATCTATTGGCACGTTTACGTCGTTTGGTATGTTACTCCACCTCTCGCCGTAAAGTTTAATTCGATGTCGGCAAAGGTCGCTCACTTTTCTCATCTCGGGATTAATTGCTCAAGGCAGATTATTCAGATTCGCAAACTTTGAAGGATTTTGAAGATGTTGGCTTTTTAGAGCTGTACTGAGGTTACTTGTTCACGGCCAGACTTTAGAGACTTCCAACAGCGAGTGATGTCAGTTGATCACAAGACACCCGAGGATCTATTTGAGTTTGTGGTGTAATTTTGACCGTGTACGCGATGCTACAGCGCAGTTCATCTACCGATAGGTACCTCCTGAAGAAAGGAAAAGGCGGGAAATGTACAGGTAAGAATGCGTTCGCTAGGATGCATGTTGGGGAGTTAGGAACTATTTGATAGGGAAAGAATGGTCATGGCTTGTTAATTATGACTCGATGAGACTACATAGCTCCCCCCACTTTCATGGGGACCGAAAGGATACAGTGTTTTGGTGCACGTAATTAATATAATTTTATGTACGTTGTTTAAGCATACGTAAATCAGAGGCTAGAATTTGCAGGTGTCCATACAGACAGAAGGCTCAAATGGACATTGCCGGCCATTCCCGTCTCTCTCCGTTTCTCCGTAGAAGCATTTCTTCTTATCTCAAAATTATCGTACTTTCCTAAATGTGCTGGAAATAAACGCAATCGTTTGATGCAGAATACATGAAATTGTCTGAGTATAGTTGCCATAAACATCCCAGGTCGTAACCATTAGTTTAAATTTAATTATAATGAGATTCGCTGAAGGCCTGTGAGAATGACTTCCAGCGATGCACGTTTCTATAGAAATATTAGTAGTGGCGGTGGCACCCAGCGAATCACAGAGGATAGCGAGAGGCAGGGAAGTGAGAGCATAATGTAATTGATTGCTTTTCATGTGATTATCCCCGATAATTTATTTCTTCCCGGCAAAACCAATGGAATTCGTATTGAACAAGATGAGAATATACTAACCGTGTCAACAAAGGAATACTGGAGTGGATATACGAACTCGCAGTCCGTGTAGCCTCGTTTGGAAGGTGATTCATAGCCAGACCGCCTATGCCAGCTTACAGTTAATGACCAGCAATCTTCAGTTTGTAGAGTTTATGCAGTTTGCTGACATCACGTGTACGTAAATTTTTTTGTCGATGTCATTCAACGCTTTAGAAGTTAATGTTAACTAGTACATACTAGATTAAACTCGGCAAAAATTTGATAATATGAGGTATAACTTAACCAAATTCCTTCCCGTAGTGACTCTTCCAGCTTACCATCGTCTAATACATCTACTTAACAACGCTGGTTGACTTTGCAAATGAAGCTGGAATATTTATAATCGTTAGGAATATTTAACGTTAGCTATTTTGAGCATATATATAGTTCTCTAATCAATGTTAAAATTTCAACTTGTTCAGCTCGTCAATTTGGCAGGAAGTTTGTATATCAGTTTATTATTTCGGAATTACTAATGATCGCTTCAGTAAATGATCTGTTCAGTACACGATTGTAGAACGGCTGTGGTTTGGTGGGGAATTGTATAGAATTATTAATCGGCAGAAGATTAGAATGACCTGCAAAATTAGTACAGAAACGAAGAAACTAACCACAAGTCACCGAACATTTCAGCCATTCTATCACTACATGGTGATCTACCAAACCAATGCACGGCTTACGTTTTAGAAATTTTGAGATTCTTAGTTTAATCCTGGCTTGACAGCCGTGATGTCGTCAACACCAAAAATTAGAATTACTAGTGTGGGCCTTCCGCAAAAACGAAAGTAAACTGTCAGCTTATTTACGTTTACTCGCTTTAAACCGTTTACTTTTTTGCTTGGCGTGGTATTTCATGGTTAATGTGCGATAACATACGTGTCCACCTTTTAAACCACTTTTTTTAGGCTTTCAAAGTTCAAGTTAAGAATTTAGTACCTTTTTTAGAGAACACTTTCAACAGAAGGCCTCCCTCCGATAAACACATCATCATCTTCATCATCATTACCATCATCATCTGCAGCACCATCATCACCACTACCATCATCGTCGTCATCATCATCGCCACCGTCACAACCATCATCATCATCACCACCACCACCATCATCATTCTCACCATCATCGTCATCGTCATCGTCGTCATCACCATCATCATCATCATCATCATCATCATCATCATCATCATCATCATCATCATCATCATCCTCGTCATCGTCGTCGTCGCCATCGTCATCATCATCACGTCATCACCATCATCATCTTCATCATCATCACTATCATCATCATCATCGTCATCAGAATCATCACCATCGTCATCACCATCACCACCGTCATCATCATCACCATCATCATCTTCATTACCATCATCACCATCATCATTCTCACCATCACCACAATCATCATTCTCACCATCACCACCATCATCACCACCATCATCATCATCACCATTATCATCATCATCATTCTCAACATCATCATCATCATCATCATCACCATCGTTATCACCATCGCCGATATCATTGGCATCATCATCATCACCATCATCATCTTCATCATCATCATCATCATCATCATCATTATCACCATTAGTTTGCGCTACTTGCGTCGACCACTGCGACTCTCTCTCTCCTTTTAGTTTTGTCTATGAACAGTCATGGTAGGTCAACAGGACGCATACCAGTACCATCAGACAGTTGATCCATAATCATTTTCGCTGGCTTGCAAACGCTAGATGTTCAATGTAACGTCTCCCACTGTAGTACATCGCAAACCAGCTCATTCGTGGATCTCCAACAATGACCAGCAAAACGCATTATGCGCCCCCTAAATGCCACGTACGCGGAGCTGTTATGCAGAATAGACGGCTTATACTAGTTAACGCCTCCATCTATTAAACGCCGTACCTAAACTCATCATCCATTTCATCTCCTTGATGTAACTCAATGTAACTTTTCCTCAATATTCTCCACACATCAACGTCGAAAGTCACCCAAGGATAAGGGTTACTGCTTTTTCTGTTGTTCTTATACAGCTGTTAGCACTAGAAACCTCAATCCCCAGCCTAAAACATGATAAACCATTTCACAGTCCATTAACAGATCGTGGCGGAGTAACAAAAGCACGATCATTGCAGCCAACTAACTCGAACCTATGTGTTCATATTACAGAGTCGGCCTGCATTGCCTCCTTCGTTGCTTCACCTCCTCTCCAGTTTTAGGACGTTAATGTTGTTTCTGGCATCCCCTGGCTTTTAGTCTATTGCAGCCAGTATAGTATTGCACGGCGTGCGATTTTACGCCTTACGCCAATAGGGTTTCCTACAAATTTTAGAATTGATATCATTTGCAGAAAGATAAATAATTGATAGCGGTCATGAGCGTTGGACGGTTATACAGGTGCTTAAATCGATTAATTCCCCACAGCACGACATGTATTATAAAATAGGATCATTTAATACGGATCCTATGATATATAGGGGGCCAGTCTGGCACCCATTTTCTTCAGTGTTTCAATGGACGCAAAGTGTTTACCCCACAGTGATGGTGTTTCGATAATTCTCAACAAAGATTCTTCTGTTGGCAGCCGAACATCAAAATCGTATTTTTTCCACGGTTGACAATTAAAAGGTCAATGAAACATTAATTTCTCGCTTTAAATTGCCCCTCATTCAGGTCAGCAACCGCAGTAGTGTTGTTTTGCATCAATGAGTATGAAGGAGTTTTTAACTTTATTCGCAGATTCATAGTTACTATAGCTGAGGTAAACATTTAAGGAAAGACGAGGGCTTGGAGGCCTGCACTGTAGTACAATACCATTTATTGAAGTGTTATAGTTAACTTGGTGAAGAGCAGAATTCCTTAATTATTGGGTGAAGTGCAGGGAACCTCCCCCCATCTTTATAACTAATAACGTCTATAACATAAGTAGATTGACTGATGAAACAGAATAATTACTTTTCTTACAAAAGTAGCTCGTTTAAGGCCCTATCTTGTTGTTAAAGTCGGATATATTGATTGTTTCCATAATCGCAGCTGCACGCCATCACCGTTTAGTCTTTGGGATTAACCGTGTTATATGTGCCTCGGTTTGATTAGGACAAAAGAACAATGGTAGCGTAGCAACGTGAATGGGAGAATTGAGTCATACGGAAAAGGGGGAGAGTTGAAGCAATTTTTGAATGTAGATTACGGACGATATAATTGAATAATGGTTAGTTACAGATTCGCTCGAAATTTATCGATTGGGTTGGATTTATGTTTGGATTCTCGCGAGGTGATCCGGGAATTCACCAGAGTGTGGAGCGTCACGGGAACTGAAAAGATAGTAGATAAATAGAGATTATGTAACCACCGTGACTCAAACCGGTGACTCTAGCTTTCGCGGCATGCTCTCTACCAACTGAGCTATTTTAACTCCGATCTGAAAATATTCTATTTCCCTAGCCACAATTAGCTCCAAATCATCCAAATCGAAGTCGACATCTAGTACCCAATCGGAGACCAGCCTCGCTGCGCCATGTGACTTGAACAAGGAAGGAGTGCCATATAGCCCGTAATGTCTTCAATAGCCATTGAAAGTTACAAAGTATCATCAAGATGGGAAGACTTGAAATGTCAGTTTCGCAAAGACACTAAAGAAATAGAAATGGAGTCTTTCGAAACTCAAATTTCAAATCCTCTCTTCCTGATGATTCTTAGGGAGCTGAATGTGTTTGACGTACTACTTGTGTTGCAACGTGGTAAGTCTGAAAGCGCCAAAATTTGAGACCAGGATAATGATGTTAATCTGAAGGCAGACATTCTATATGCCTTTACAATCATTATGGCACACAGCTTCGTTTTTAGATTGCTCCAGATTTCGAAAACATTCACTACTCAAGTGAGGTTCTTTTTACTGTAAAATTACAATGAAGCAGACGCACCGGAACTAATGTAGACTCGGAGAAGGCGTACTCTTTTTTCTTTCGGGAGAACGTGTGAAAATTGGCAATTTTGCGTTTGGTTACAGATCGCCAAAGCAATCCTTAAGTACGGTATCTCACGTTTATGCTTTTTTTCCCTCGTTCCCAGCCCCCCCCCCCCCCCCCCCCCCACCCCCGCCCATTGGGTTTTATTATAACGTTGCCGTAAAGTAGCACATAGGTCGGATAAAGGAGTGACATAGCAAGCTGAAAAATGAACGGGAGGCCCGGGATTGGGGGGGGAGCTAAGAACTGTTTTTAGGTGAACTGCTCAAGTTCAAATTAAAGTAAACTACATTCTAAGCATTATCTAATCTGTCAATACCAAGAATGTATTATGTGCAAGTGTAATAAAAAA
>JAAAKM020003940.1:0-12087 GCA_010016025.2 Alatinidae sp. Z8VKAUB7J3 | reverse complement strand
GCGAGAGCCAGAGTTTAGTGTTTTATTATATATATATTTTTAACTTTTATGGCTTTTTACCTCTGTTTTTAGTTGTACATATATATATATATATATATATATATACATATATACATATTTATGTATTCTCAGCAGACACATTGCAATTATATATAATTCTGAAAGAGTGAAGCATTACCACAATAGCTTGCATTTTAATGGTGCTGACCAGATTGGAACCCACAACATCATGATTACTAAACCAAGGCCTTAACCATTGAGCCATCCGGCTCGAAAAAGCTAAGGCAGATATTTTTAGTGTCAATCTTTTGTGAATACTCCTCCAGTCAGTGGGTATTGGGAAATTAATTAGTCAATATTTGTTGTGTTTCGCCTTGGAGCCTTCCTCAGTGCCAGACATATAAAGTTAAAATACAATATAAAAACAATAAAAACTGGCTTTTGCTAAAGGCAAGCTTTCGAATTTTTATTCCTTCTTCTGGCTTAAAACAGTCCAGATCCTTTCCCTAATAAATAAAGGTTAAAACAATAGAAATTTATGTACAAAATAAATACCAAATATTTGTAAAAGGATTCTGGCCTGAAGTATCCACCCTGCCACTGTATTCTAAAATTCCCATTAAAATCTCTGTTCAAAAAAGTTTCTTCTGATTATCCATTATCAAAACATAACTTAAGGGCAGTTTGACATTTTGAGCTGACTCTATAGTTATAGGAAGCTGTTGATAGCTTTGTGGGACAAGTTTTGCCTATTTTAGTAAAATATTTGTCTTAGGTTTATACTGACCCCCCCCCCCCAAAAAAAAGAAAGTAGTGGTTGGACTTGGAGTGATAAGATTTCATTAGGAGCCTCAAAGGGATAACTAACACTGTTCTAGCCCTAACCAGGGACAAAACAGGTTTCAGGTGACCTTCAATAACAGGCCTGTGTGCAGGTATGATAGGTTTATGTTCTTCCTCAGGTCTTCTTCCCCTGTTACCCCATTACTTTAGAAACTTCAGGGACACCTCCCCTGCACCTCTCCATTTCTGATGTTTGGTCTTCAATATTTCTCAAAGACATGATGGTACAGTGGTACGTTACAAATTGATAGGCTTAGCTAGGGTTGAAAGCAAGACAGTAGTACCAAGGTTTGCTCAGTCTTCCGTCTTACAGGTTGTTGAAGTGAGTACCAGCTATGCTGGGAGAAGTGGTCCAAATGTGACATGGAATAGGAGTCGTGCCTACTCCAACCATTAAGTTATAGACATAAAGGCCAACATTGGAGGAGCATTTGTGTTGCTTCCAACTGTTGGTGGCAATCTCATTCGCCTCTCTTCCCCATAAGAGTGGCAGGGTCTAACAGTTGTTCTAAAATCTAAGAAATCTAGTTTTGAGTTCCATCTTATTTAGAGAGAGTCTTCTGTAGGAACATCTTGAAACTGTTATAAGTGTAGTATGGTCTTTTGCCAGTATCAGATTTTTTTAAAATATACAATTTCATTTCATGGATATACAGTAGATGTAAAGTGGAAATGTCAGCAAATTTCAAGTTGAAGAACTTGTACAGGCTTTTTTGACAGGGTATTGCTTGCTATCCCTCTTCATAAACTTGGGTCATCTGATATTAATTCACTGATTTTTTTATAACTTTTATCATTTTTCTGCAATCATTGGCTATATGTTTCATTTGATGACAAGTTGCTCATTTTCATAACTATTTTTTCTTGAATGAAATTGTGATTATTGTGGTGTACATATGGGTTCTGTGCACATTACAAGTGATCTCTAATATAGGCATTACTTTTATATAAAAGCTTGTGGAAATGTGAAAAGGTACCCATAGCTTGTTGCAGAAACAAAATACAAAGGATACTACTTAAGAGGTAAAAATAAGTAGACCTTGGAAAAGTGCATGGCATTTAATCAATGGTGATACATGTGTGAAGGGGGTTGATCAAGACATGGTGCATAGGCCTAATCAAGCCAAGTGGGAATTTGTAATCAGATCAATAGTCCAACCCATGCCTTTAAGGCAATCATGATAACAGTGATGATTTATGTGTGTCGTGGTGATAATAGCATGGTTTCTAAACATTTATGGTTGCCAAGCTACTCACATGAAATAGTTGGAGAAAGGATAATATTCTTGTTCAGTGCCATTAAGACAAAGCTGTTTCTCGTGGGAGACTATGCAATTATCTGAACTTACCATTTGTACTCAGAAAGCAGAGGTCAAATCATAAGATATGATTTTTTGTTCATCATTCACTTTGAGAGTAGAATTAGGACAACATTTTCCATAGGAAGAATATGTTTATAGCATCAGCAAAACCTGATGCCACTTTGACCTACTTCTTATCAAAAATTGTTTCATCTGCTGTTTTAGTGTTCAATGTTATCCCCCTTGTTTATGGAAACATTGCATATGTTTGTTCATAACTGACTAATTTGCTCTCATAAATAGTTTGGCAAATTTGGGTGTAAGCATGAGCTTTTGTAAGCCCCTTATTATGTACTTTGTGAAATATTTTTGTATTTTTTTTCTACCCATTTAATATTTTCATGTCTTCATCTGCAATGTACAATGTAGTAGATGTTTTGTTTCTGTTCTTGATTTAACTGCTGGGCATGGAAAGTTATAATGACGTTTCATTCTAGAAGTGTCTTCCTAACAATCACAAGGTTATTGAATTGGCTTCTTACTTCTTATTGCGCTCTAAGTTATATGTTATGACAGTTGATATTCATACCATACCTTTTGGTCATTACGAATTACATTGCTGCCAATTAGTTATCACTAAAATAGCACCATTTCAAGGAGCAGCAACAGCAGTCTGATATGGATTGGAATGAATTACAATCCTCTTTGGTAACATCTTCATTCCTCCCCATCCTGTATGTTTAGTATTTGCTGTTATTTTACATACCTAATACACAACATTATGTTTTCTTACTTTCTTAATTTTAAAGTGGTCTAACTTGCTCCAAACCTCACCTACAACTGCTCCATATGTAATAACACTCAACATGACTGTCTTCCAGTCATGTTTTTACTTAATTGTAGATATTTTTGATTAGTAAAAATGTTATTACAGAACATGATAAATTTGTTACCATGACAACAGACTTGATAGTAGACTTTACTTGGACAAGTCACATGAATAAGCTTTTAGTGGTACACTATGAGGGTTCTTTTTCAGAGTATTTACAAGTCACATGGTGCAGATAGGCTTGTCACTAACATTACGTAAAGCCAGATGTTGATGCCAATTGAGGACCAGAAACGATTGTGGTGACTAGAACAACAAATGATTGAGGTTGATACGCATTTTGTAGAGCTCTGTACATTCATACTATGGTTCCTTTATTTGTATTCAGATGTTGACATATTGTCAGTCCTTAAGGAACTTTTCAAAGTTAAAATTTGAAATGCTTAAAATGTATTTAATTGATCACTGTGTCTTTTGCAATGATATTTTTCATTACCTGATTGTCAAGGGATCTTAGTACATTATACTGCTATCAAAATGTACTCAATTTACATGCCTAAATCATGCTGTCTTACTCTTCTGTGATATGTATTTGATTACATTGATCATTAAGCCATATAGATGTTATTTCTCATATTGCACCTATGTAAGGACATGTTTCCACTCGCAGTTTGTGGCAACACTGTGCCATTATGTAACCAGTTGAAAACCACATGTAAAAGTTTAATTCTTAGAATGCCAATGATTTGCTTTCCCAAACTCATTTGGTTTTCCAAACCATTTTACAGTCCTTCACTGTAGGTTTTCTTCTCTCTTTTTCTGCTGCAACCATCTTTGCAACATCTATTACTTGTTGGACCTTTTAATTTCAACTTGCTTCATTTTATGACAAGTAGAGACCTGTATTGCCATTTTTTTGTACATCGTCATCATGATCATCATGATCATCATGATCATCACCATGATCATCATCATCATCATCATGATCGTGATCATCATCATCATGATCATGATCATCATCATCATGATCATCATGATCATCATCATCATGATCATCATCATCATGATCATCATGATCATGATCATCATCATCATCATCATCATCATCATCATCATTATCATCATACTCACTTTATGACAGATTCAATACGTGCATGAGTTGGACAGGCTAAATGAATAGCCGACTTCCAATTCCAATCACAAGTTCTGCCGTTTTTATCTCTTGCAATGTCTTTTTTTCAGTCTACCTTTGGGCTTTTCTCCGGGAGCTATAAGTCTGTAGACTTTCTCATCCATTCCATTCTTTCTAGACGACCCGACCAACTCAACCTCCTCTTCTGAATAGCGTCCTTTGATGCTATGGATATTTAGCCTGCTTCTTAGCTTTCTCTCAGGCCCAAGCAAATACTTGAATGAGTAGCGTTTATAGGGTTGGAGTGGAAACAACGTTTGTCAGTTAGACAGTGATTGTCGTATTAATGCTCTTGTCGCTTTGGAAGAGACATTGGAGCACACACTCTAACAAGAGTCTATTTTTTTCGTATAACTTCATTTGCTGTCATTCTTGAACTGGTTCTTTTTTTCCATTACTGGAACATATAGTTTGAGTACCCCCAGTGTTAAATTATCAGTCGTCTTTAGCAAGCACTGTTTGACACTTCAAAATGTAGCACTATTTGTTAATATGTAATGAGCATTCTTGTACAGATTTAATTCATTAGCTGATGGGCATGAACTTCGAACGGATTTTATAGGGAAAAGTTCTAGTTTTGCTAGAGCTTGGTTAATATATGCAGCGATTTCCAGTTACCACAACACGTATTTGGCTTTCCACGCTAGCTTAAACGTAGCACCTGATGTAAAGATGTGGAAAATTGTAGAGCCCATGCCATTATCTCTTGTAATATTAATGAGAAACATTTCTACATTGTTATTCATTCATAACATTAGGGGGTCTTTGTTAGCAGTGTTTGTGGACCTCGTAAAAACTGATTGATCTTGATTCAGTAAGAGAAATGAACTGTTTCAGGTTACGTTCTTCACTTTGATTCTGACAACATCTATTAAGGAAACGCATTGAAAATGCTTTTTTATGTGTATTTTATTCTGACAGCCTTTCTTCTTATAGGTATTATTCAAGATATTTTGGCCCTTACAGATTATTAAATCCAGAACCGAGTAATTTAATGAAATTTGTGGGTAGAAGAGAATTAATGAAAGCCCTCGCATACGCTATTTAAATGCATGCTCTTATTGAAAGTGCCTAATTGAAAATTGTAAATGGGAAATCGAATTTGGTTAAAGATCTGTAACATATGAATAAATATAGTTGTTGTGGGAACCCTAAGTAGTCTTCTCTAAATTTTATTTTCATGTTAAATATTTCGCACTCGAATATTGAAGACTGTTAAATCAACGTGTTAGATCGTCACTATTGATGAGTTTTTGAGGACTCTTAGCTCTCAATTTTATTAGGAAATCAATTACACACACAAAAAGAAGCTAAAAGTATTCAGTCTTTCTCTAACAGACATCTACACTCTCTTTACCTACCAGCAAGCTATGATTTCAACCATTGCAAGGCTTGCCTGGCTGGTTGCTTAAATGTTACCCAAAACGTCAGAAGAGACAAATAAAGGCAATTGTGTAGAAGTTGCAGAGCGTCTTCATGGCTGCTAACCTTTCCTATGGGTCCCAGATGTGACTGTAGTAGAAGTACAAAAACTACAATAGTAAAAGTAGGCTCTCGACTGGCAGGTCGCAAGAAACTATGGCATAGTCAGTGCCGTTCAGTTGCTTTCTTTCCGCATCTTCGAACATTATTTCAGGTAATTTAAGTTCTTCCCCGCCTCAATTTCCTCTCAGAAATTGCACTTCAGTTCTCTTTTATCCTAATTTCCCGCCACGACCTGCCCCGTTTTTCTTCAAAAATGTTATTAGTTATTTAACTTGAATTTATTGGTAATGTATATCCTTAATCTCAACATACACCGGCAGCATATATTATCTGGACGTAGTTCACAAGATACTGACCATGATGGAGTGGAACGCGTCCATTTACGTATTCTTACGTATATTTAGATTTTGTGCAACTGTTGATATGCCCCGCATTGAGTAATGACGCGTTCCTTGTCATAGTGTGTAAAATTCATGATGCTGTATCTAACTATGTTAATTAAATCATATGATGACCGGGCGTCCTAAAATAGTTACTCATACTCATGTATAAAATGAGTTAGGTATCTTTATACATGCTTCATGTATGATTCGTAGTGTAATTCCTCGTTGACTCCAGAATTTTATGCCCAGAAATCGCTGAGTTTTATTGAAAACCGGGAATTCTCTTTTAATAAACCATCGGACATAGTCTCCAAGTTGATAGCATTCGGGCACAGTCTTCAAGTTCATAGCATTCGAGCATTGTTCACGGGTCAGTTCTTTTACGCATTTGTGTACTAACACGTAAAGACTTTTACCAATTTCTTCAGCATCCTCCAAACTTTTTGCAGAATGCCCAATCACATTGAACGACCAATGTGAAGTATGTTTAAATGATTTTATTATCGTTAACAAGAAGCATATTTAAAGCCTAGGTAGATCGGAAGTTCCTTTAACTACAAATTATTTTGCATCCATTCCCAGTTTTATAGGCTGTATGTTTCAATAATTAGTTGTAAAGGTGTGAACTATACATTATTTTAAAGTCGTTCTTCTCATGAAGCATGTTGTGCACCTTTTTATAGCTTATGTTGCGCATGCGGCTCGTTACATCTGTATGCATAAGTAACTTGAGGCAAAGTGGCTTACTTACACCGGGATCATACCCTCAACTGTCTTTTTCTAGATCAATTCCTGATCCATTACGTCGCCGCACCTTCTACACAAACTGTGCAGTGCATCTAAAGTACATACTGAAGTTATTCTGTTAACTAATGAGGGGTTAACGTCCTTCTTAAAGAGGGAGCAAAATGTTCTTGCAGCCTCGAATAACCGCCTACGTAGCCTGGGTTTCAAACCCAACAAACGTATTTGTTAGTGTCTGCTAGTCTGCAAAAAGTCGTCCAGGCTACACATGGTTCTTGTAAAGTGTAGGTACTGGTTGCATTAGTTAGTTGTTACGAAGCAAAGCAAGGCACCTTTGGCTGTACCCGGACGAATTTTCACTGTCGATTCGCAGACCCCCCAAAGAGTTGTTTGGGTCTGCAACACAGACTTGCACCCACCCCAACTAAGGGATTTGGAACTGAAATTAAATATATACTACCGGCAGACTTCCACGGAGACGAAAATTTGTTTACAATTGTACTCAAACCGTGCTATATCTCCGGTGTTGTTGCAAGTAATCACAGTTGCACTTGCTAGAAATACTTCAAAGTTGACAAATTCGTACCCTCGGCCGAGCTTCTACTTGTAAAGTCTCTGAATCAAACACGTTCCTCAGGTGGTTAGTCGTTTAGAGATAGTTGTTTTTCATTGATCAAGACGAAAGGTGCAGCGATTGTGGATCCACAGTTGTCAAGCTTGGCATATTTATCAAAATAGCTAGGAATGTGATGATTGAATATCTGACAATGATTTGTTCTGCATGGTGAGCCATATTATCTTAACCGATTGGTATAGTATTCATTGTAGTTACATCGTTCTTTCTTTCTTTTAGAAACGCACAAGAAGGCAGAGAAAAGAGTATTCTCAAGATGGATCAATTCATATTTATCATTGGTAAGTGTAAGCAGAAAGTATAATACCATAAACGTATGGTTTGGTAAATGTGTATTCATAAAGTGGAAAATTATTTTGATGATGCAGTAGCAATTATAAGTAAAAAGCCAAATATGGAAACTTCATTTACAACTTTTCGTCTAACAGACTTCTTCAGGTCACTACTGAAAATTGGCTAAACTAAACTCAGAGACTTACAGTACAGATATAAAACCTAAACTCGAATTGCACTATTGTACATCCCAACGGGAAAATTCTTTTGTCGTGCAACGTAAATTGCCTACGATGCTAAGAAAATACGAGAATGCAGGGAGCTGAGGCACAAAAGAAAAATGTGTTTTTTTCTACTTTTTTACTTACTTTTTCTTGCAGTTTAGCCAATTTTCAGTAGTGACCTGAAGAAGTCTGTTAGACGAAACTTTGTCAATGAAGTTTCCACATTTGGCGTTTTACTTATGATAACTTGTCGGTGTACTATCCACCTTTCATTCAAGCAGTAGCAAAAGGGACCCTATTACTGAAGCTGCAAAGACATATCACAATTGTGAAGCAATGCCCGTGTCTTTTTCAGGTAAAAGCCCCGACAGATTCACATTGGCCGACGACGGATTTGTCAAGCACTTGCTCTGAATTACGAACCGCGGCTGCTAGAATGAGCTTAATGTGGAGCTAGCAAAAAATATTTTAGAGTTACATTTTATGGCCGAGATCATCGCATCAGCAGTTGAGAGGTTAATGAATAGATGGCTGGAGAAATCTGTTATTAACTGCTATTTTGCATTCCTAGGCAACAGTCTACGAGGTGCCTTCAACAATATTACGGAATTCGCTTCTCTTCTAAGCTACTAGTAACAAATCTACATTTCCAAAATTAGAACTTGAGAATTCTCATTTACATCTAGAAACCTGATTCTGTTTCTGATTCTTGAAATACTAAATTTTCAATAGAAACAAGGTCTTATCCAAGTTTGTTAGCTGGTTATAATGCAATCAAAACAGGGTTAATCAGTTAATAGTCTTGACCGAACACTTCTGTTTGATTAGTGGTGTTTGTGTCACTTCACACGCTTTCAACTGCAAGCCGTCTTATCGTGTCAAATGTTGTCCGACATTTTATATTCAAAAATCTTCCTACGCCATTTCCGATAATGAAATCGAGGTAAACGGCAAGCAAGCTTGAAAATAACCATCCTAAAGGAAGTTAGAGGATTCTCAACTTTGAGGTCCTCTTTCGATCTGTAAGGCCCCGTCACATCACTTTTTTGTTAGTATGGACTCAAGGTATTTCACGTGTCATGTGACGGGTGCCTGACAGATATTACAATTAAAAGTCAATTGTGGGTGCCATAAGACTTTCAGTTGTTCTATCGTCATGTCACGTGTGACACGAGAAAGTGGAACTTCTATTGGCCAATCAGCCTAAGAAATACGAAAGATAGCGACATTGTTAACATCGAAACCCATTTACAAAATATATTACACTCCCTCAGATTATCTACTTTCAAAATATTTTCTATCCCAGTATTTTACACTTTTTTTGTAAGAAACTACCTCAGCGTCCAGCCCTCGAAGTTTCTCAAAATATTGACCTTTTAAGCCCTCAAAGTTTCTTAGCAGTTTCTTATTCTCTGGTACAAAATAAAAGGGGATGGAATACGGGAAGGGGGCTAGTCACACTGCTGTTAGTAAATTTACACTTCATATAGGGCACCCTCTCTTCCAGGTTAGCCTATTGATGAAATAACCTGTTTTCAAACAGTCGAAAGCGCTTTTAGAAAATTCTTAGAACAGCCCCATCCAGCCCCCGAGTTTCTTAAATTTTGGGGTAATGGAGCCCTGGTTTCTTATAAACTGGTTTCTTATAAACTGGTTTCTTATAAACTGGTTTCTTATAAACTGGTTTCTTATAAAAAAAATTTAAGTGTATTTTGCTACCCAACAATTCAGCACAAAAGAGTATAAGATGTAGTGAAGGGCATGACATTCGCAAATAGTTCTTAAATTGACCCCTAAAGACCATTTGAAACTGTTAAGTCCATAGTAAAGGGGCACCATAAGGCAATAACCAACTAATCATGAAAGATTTAAATGGGAGGAGAAGGAAATTTGACAGAGACGTATATAATTGCGCGTTGTTTACCACCGGTCTTTTGGAGAATGAGAGGTATTATAGTGGACTCAGGCCCCACAAACAGATCCAGGGAGATTTTGGAATCTATTTAACCCCTTAACCTTGCCTTTTAATTCCAGCCCTTTCTGTTGATTTTCTGTCACAGGGCTTTCTAATTTTCAGTATCAGAGTTAAGATTCTAGTGCCCGTACTTTACAACCTCATCGTTGGATTCTCTTTCAAAAAAGGAACTGTGTATCCTGTAGTGACACTAATTACCCTATAGAGAGAAACAGTGACAAATGATTAAGCAGATTCTTATCGCACACTTATAGAAAAGGAAGTCAATTTGATAAGAACAGTCAATGAGATGCGGTAGCTAATAGTATAAGGTTTGTATAAGATAGCCAAGAGATTGTCATTAGTGTAAAGATTATAATATTTTACGGTTTCAGTGTAAAGATTATAATATTTCACGGTATCAGTGTAAAGATTATAATATTTTACGGTTTCAGTGTGAACCACGCCTCAAGATCGATGACCTATACACAGATTTACGGGATGGTGTGAAGCTGATTCGTCTGCTGGAAGTTTTGTCAAAGACTAGACTGGTATGTTCTATTGATTTTCAGTATTACTGCCACAAAAGATAGCTGCGTTTGCTGTGTGTTAGTGGTGGATGACAACACTTCCATATGTAACGTAAAAGGCAACTTCTAGGTGCCTACATGGCGCAACGTCTTTCCTTAATAAAAAAAGCTAGGAAATCCATTCGTGGTAAATGTTAGGGAAGCGTTCTATTTTATTATGACATATGTTACTTTTTACTACGTCATTATAAAACCGAGACTATTTAGACAAAATATACGAAAATAGATGTATCGTATTTTAGTAATTTAATCTTTCGCAAGACGTTTCTTACCGAAAATTGCTTCTTGAGGACTTAATCGTTGTTAGTCGCCAAGTCGCAGCGTAGAGTCAAGGTATCCCATGTATATTTAAGGTATTCAGAGGGAACCAAATGGAACTTGAGAATCCCAAAATATGACCTGATATTTTGTTTTTATTTTCCTTTCTGTCTTGTCTTGTGTTCATTAGACTCTGGAAAGAGGAAATCGAAGAGTTCACCACCTTGGTAATGTTGATCTGGTGCTGAAGCATCTAGAAGAGAAAAAGGTAATTCACGAGGCCGTTTGTAGATTCTTTTGTACGTATACGTTTTCTTTTTTCGTCAATATTTTAAAATGTTTCGTAGCAGAATCCCATTATATATGCCAGTTTCACAGGTGGCCGTGAACGTGATTGTTAGTCTAACTATAGAAACGTATTTTATTCCTTTCTCCCTTTGACCATTAATCGTGTTGCCTATTCTTACTTTTGTTTCCGGTAGGTGAAACTTCTGAACATCAACAAGGAAGCAATTGTTGATGGAAATCCAACAATAACAATAGGACTTGTATGGGCAATTATTTTGCATTACCAGGTAAGTATTGATGAAAACTGTTCTCTTGTGATTAAGTAACTGTTTTTGACCAACTATTCAGTGTCAGGGATGACAATAATGTTTTCTAGCCTGGTTTCAGCCAAAAATCTTCCCATTAAACTGTAAAGCCTCCTTAATATAGAGATTATCTTGTAAAGAGGTCATTATATATGACCTCTTTAGTACATGTGTTACTTTACTAATGCAAATGGTTAGGTGCTGTGATGATAATCGAACTCCCCAAATCACCAAATCAGTAGGTTTCAGCTTTTGGGCGGCCGAGATACTATCGAAGGGAATTTTATCCTGCTAAAAACTGTTAAACAACCATAGTTGGCAAGGGGGTCTGGAACCCCACCTAGATCAATCAGCCCCCACCTACAAAGACAACCCCCACCTAGAACTCTGAAGGCCAACCCCCACCTGGAAGAAATCTTTTGCCATAAGTTTCAAAAATTTCAAATCGCCGCTTCCCACCAATAATGTAAATAGAAACGGAACACTAGTTTAGAGTTCTCCCATTGAAACATTTCATCACTTGAAAGGTTACACTATGCCACTTCATTTCATCACTTGAAAGGTTTCACAAAGCCACTTCATTTCATCACTTGAAAGGTTACAACTACGCCACTTCATTACATCACTTGAAAGGTTTCACAATGCCACTTGCTTGAGGAAAAACACCCAAACGCCCACCTTCTCGAGAGAAAAACTTTTCTTAAGTTAGGTGAATCAGAATCGCTAATACAACTTTTAATTTGAAGTGGATACCACCGTGTACAAAATTTAATTTAGACTGGTT